>CM042836.1:153836463-153963963 GCA_023653725.1 Bungarus multicinctus
TCAAGTTCACAAATACTGAAGAATTCTGGGGTGAACAATATGAACCCACTCTACGTAGATGTTTATATTTCAAATAATCAGACTTTGAAATGCATGTAGAGACCATGGCATGGCACCACTAGCTCCATTGCTCCTCTGAAGGCTTTGCTTTAGCCACTACAGGTTATTTTATGAGTCTTGTAGATTGACCAGGAAGATGTACAGATACTTAACCAATGTTTAAATAATCTTTAAGAGTAGATAATCTTGGCTAGTCCTGCTGGTATTATTCCCTGAAAATAATCACCACATGAATAATGCCTGGAAGATACATTCTTGTATTTGGCAATAACATG
This sequence comes from Bungarus multicinctus, assembly GCA_023653725.1. NCBI lineage: Eukaryota > Metazoa > Chordata > Lepidosauria > Squamata > Elapidae > Bungarus > Bungarus multicinctus. The sequence goes on from CM042836.1 coordinate 153,836,799, forward strand.
GAAAAAATAAACATGTAGAATATCCAGAAAAAATTAAAGTCTTGCTATTTTGAATCTTGACAGAAGTCAGTGTGATGATTATAAGATTCATATATATCAAAATACAGATATCCCAAAGTGAAGGATAAGTGGAAGATATAGATGCAAAAACCTTCAGCCACTTAAAAAAAATCAGTACAAAGTGAATTTTAAGATTCTAACAGAACATTAAAAGCTAGATAAATTGCCTTTATTTATTAAAGCATATGTAGTTCTACCTTAACTGAATGTCTTTGAACTTTACTGAATTCCACAAGCTCCGTGACCCATTTGCCCTTTAGACAGGTAATAAAGTTTACAGCAATTCCACATCTAGCCATGCACCAGGGAGTGTCATAATAGCAGAAATAGCTGGGAATATATATATATAAAAAACAATAATGTATGTGTGGTATTAAGATTCAGTAAGCAACCATGTAGTTTATGGCTGACAGGATAAGTTTACTTCCAAAATATGCTCCATTGTACCAAATCCACTAACTTTGAAATAAATCATGGCAGACTTTGTTTTAATTGTCAGCCATTCTCTTCATTATTTCCCAAGAAGAGGTCTCCTGGTGAATGGCTTGTAAATGTTTTCTGTCAGCAAGACAGGGCTACAGTTAATACTGAAAACTTGCCTGCTCGGTTGGACTGGTCTATCATGGGCTGAACTATCCTTCTTCTAGCATTAATAAACCTGAAACAAGAAAAGAGAGTGAACTGTTATTTTTTTTTAAAGTCCCCTATGCTTGAACTCAGCACTTGGAAGATGGTTGGTTATATGTTCCCTGGGAATTAATTTTAGTGTACATTCAAATGCTGCAAAACTCGTAACCCCTCTGATGACCTCTGAAAATTCAAGTTTGGATTGTGAGGTGATTTATGCTGGTCTCCCATTGCCACAGTTGGACACTTTTATTTCATCTTTTCATGGGGGAGTTAGCAGAATTTTCAGGAAACAAGATCAGTTTAATTCTTTTCAATTCAGATTATGCTGTGGGAGGGGGAACTGAGTGAGAAAAAGATGCCAATCCATTAACAATATTTTTCTAGTAAATTCTCTTTTCTTCCCCTCATTATTTTATCAAAACCTTCCTTGTTTCTCCCAATCATAATTTTGTTGTAATGGTTTTATTATAATGAACTGTAATGGTAGTTCATCAAATAAGAACATGTTTGGAGTTTTATCTCCTGCAGGTCACACTGCTTTGGACAACATAATAATCCATTTCTTCTATACAGTATTTATTTTTTTTTATTTTTTTCCTGCTTCTTACCCATAGAGTGTATTATAGCTATACAGTGATGGAACTTTTTTTCTCCAGCTAAGTCTGAACATTTAAAACAATTTATTAAACTTTAATTAGTGTATCACAGAACTAGGCTGGGTTGAGGCAACAAGTGACTCGGTTCAGATAAAGCATAGTTAAAATTTGTTATTTGAACTTATATTTTAATGAACCCCAACCTTCATTCATTCTGGAACTATTATGAAAAAAAGAAGAGATTATTACAGTACAAAGTAAAAGTAGTTAATTAGAGCTAACTGAACTTAACCGTGTATAATACATATCTATTGAGAAGTAATTTCCTCTACATTTAATGATTTTATTTATAGAAATACAAATAACTATTGCAGTCTTAATAACACACATGTAAAGTCCAGATTAAATGACATCCCTTCATGAGTATCCATGATGCTAACATTTCATACTTTATTTTCTTCATTTTCATACAAATATCACTGAATATTAACACAGCAGAAAAGCTTTCTGGGGAGTCCATCTTATCTTAAATCTTATCTTAGATCTTCCTTTGTTGCCTGGTTGAAATATGACACTCTCTCCAAGAATGAAAAATAAAACGTTAGAAAAGAAATAAAAAAAATCACAAAGTTTCAGCTTTTATTGTTGGCTATTTCATGTCTATTTAAAGGCACTGAACTTTGTTTAGGCCTTTTATCCCCACTACTGTGACCTGATTTTAAATAACATTCCTGCTTGATATTCCCAATCCACAAACCAGCCATTGCCATCTAGCTTTAAACAGAGGGGGAGGAAAACAACCATACTGAGACTTGAATTTTAAGTTTCCACTTCCTTCTACACAATACTGAACAGGCTAGAATCTTGAACACCAATTCCATCCACAATACTTTTGAAGAATGCTGTTTTTATGGTACCAAACTGTCCTATCTTCACTGTTTCACTGAAATTAAGAATGAATTTTTAATTAGGCTTTATTTATTTATTGTTAATTATTTATCTCAATAATATTTCCGCATGCCATTTGTCTAATTTGTTCCCGCTATGTTCGCAAATATGATAGCTCATGCTGCTACCCCAGTCATAAAGGTTACACCTATAAAACTCTGCTATGAACTTCCACTAGTTCTCCATTTCTTTTTAGATAAAAGCGAAAATGTAAACTCTTAGGTCAAATCATTGGATAGCTATTTGTATTAAGCACAAATATCAAACTGGTCATCAAAAGGTTTCCATATTTCTTCTCTCGTTAGAAAAACCATGAAACAAACAATTAAAACTATTTTTCTTATTCAATGAGTTATCATATATTACCCCTAATTTGAAAATTGTCAGAAAATAATTTCCATGCAAATTTTCAAAGAGAAATTACATGGTTTTTTCATTTATCATGAAGTACTTTCATACAATTGATTTTTCCATTATAGATGCTCTTACCTATAGAAGGCAATTTTAACTTCCAGGCATAAAAAACATCAGATCCGCTATTAAGGGAAATGTATGTTTATCTATGCTTATCAGCTTCCTGAGGGCCTCACTGAGTCAAGTAGCTTAGTTGATACACTTAGTTGATGCCCTCAGACCGAAATCTGTAAAATAGCATTCTCCAAACTGATGTTCTTTAAACATGTTAGATCAATGGTCACCAACTGGTGAGCCCACTGGTGGTCCACGAGAAAATTTTGATGGTCTGCAGAAAAATGTCATCCCCAGCGCACCCCCCCAAAGCGATTAATCCAGGCTGCGTGGGAACACAAGGCTGCACCGCCCACATGGCCCGCAGGAACCCTCCCCGCCCACTCACTCCTTACCTGGTAAACTTGCCTACTAAGTTGCTATTTTTCCTTTTTTTTCCTGACCATCAGCTGTTCTGCTATGCCGGGAGATTTAAATTAGCTAGAAAGCAGGAAATCATCGGATTTCTTGCTTTCTAGCTAATCTTTAGATCTTCGGCTCTGCTTAAACCTTCCTTAGGACTGAAGCTTCTATTTCTCAGTGCAGACTCAGGTGGCCAATGGCAGACAGATAGATGAATCTGTGAATCTGAATGAATCTGTGATTCTGTGAGCAACTCAATCTGCCTGCCTGCTTTGCCTGATTTTGGGTAAAAGTTGCTCTTTTTTAAAAATAAAAAAATCAATATTTACATATACAATGTGTTGTGAGTTAATTTTGTGAGTTTGCTTGCTAGCAAATGTTATGAATTTGCTTGCAAGCAAATTTTATTTGACAGACTCAGGTAGCCAATGCCAGAAAGATAGATCTCTGAAGAAACTGTGATTCTGTGAGCGCTCCCACAGGGTCGGCCTCCTCAGGGTTCCGCCGGCTGGGTGATGCCAGTTGGCGGCCCCAAGGGTGTGGGCCTTCTCTGCGGGGGCTCCCTCCCTGTGGAACAACTTGCCCCCGGAGATACGAGCCATCACCGACATTCAGACCTTCTGGTGCGCAGTAAAGACCCTGTTTTTTCAACAGGCCGGCCTGGCCCAGTAATAATTCGTGGGGTTTTAAATTTGTTATTTTTAAATTTTTATCAGTTTTTACTCTTTGTTAATTTTATATTCGGCCACTAATTTAATCATTTTAATTGTTTTTAACCTTATAACTTTATACTCTATTTCTGTTTTATCTGGCTGTACACCGCCCCGAGTCCCTTTTTTGGGAGAGGGGGTGGTATAAAAATCTAATAAACTAAACTAAACTAACTTAATCTGCCTGCCTGCTTTGCCTGATTTTGGTTGCTCTTTTTTAATAAAAAAAATCTATAATTCACAAATATTTATAATATTTACATACAAGCCATGCCCAGCCAGTCACATAACCAAGCCACACCCAGAAATTAGGCCACACCCACAGAACCAGTTAAGAAATTTGAATCCCATCCCTATCTCTGTGTGTTTGTGGGGTGGGGGGAGAGGGAGAAAGAAATTATATCAGAACTCTTTCTCTCTCTCTCCCACCAATGTCAGCAAGCCACCGTCAGTCAAAATTCATATTAGTGGTCCCCGGGATTTAAAATTATGAGTTTGGTGGTCCCTGAGGTCCAAAAGGTTGGTGATCTCTGTGCTAGATACTGACTCATACTTTTAGATTTTAGAAGGGTTTTTTTTTGTAGTTAACTCAAGGCTGTGAACTCCTTCTTCCTCCAATCTGCTACAACACCAACCCAGTCAGTTGGGCTAAGAGAGTCACTGACCCAAGGTCACCCAGCCAGCTTTCATGGTTAAGTCAAGACTAGAACTCACAATCTCCTGGTTTCTAGCCTGGTACTTCACTACAGGATCTAATTCTAAATGAACCTCTCCTGTTTCAATAAGTTTGCATTTTTCCCCATAGGCTTGCTTGTTGAAACATCTTTTAACTGTACCTCAGAGACAGGGATACAGTAAAGAACTTGCTTTACCTCTTTAAAGGCAGCACTTACTTAAATCTGATTAGCAGCCATGGTGTGTGTGTGTGTGTGTATGTGTGTAGTGCAAAAGCAAACTGTCACAATAATTGTGGCTACAATGCTGGAGATTAGATAGACTCCCACATTTATGTTAAGGTTAGGTATACTGATAGGGTGGTATGCCTATTTGCTTTAACAGTCAAATTCCCCATCAGAACAGGGACTGATTTGATATACCTTGTATTATCAGAGAAGGCTGGGTTTTCTCTGCTGAGAAAGGCTTCCCATTAGTGGCAGTTGGGACTCTGTTTTTAAGGAACCCTAGATCAATAAGATCTCTGGCTGGAGATAAGTCAGAGCCTCAGGCTTATGGGGTACTGTTTATCAGTTTAAGGTCACCTGAAAGCATTTTGTCTCCAGACCAACATCTACAAGCCAATATTGCTTAGAATCAGTTTGGAATACAGTAATTCTCCTAAATATTGTATCATAAATAGATTCAAGTTTGTTCTCCATGCAATCTTCTATTAGAAGCAATCTACAAGATCACCTTTTCAAGAAGAAAAGATCCTGTCATCTGTGTTCTGTGACAATAAGTGAAGTAATATACAGAGGGAACTATAAGCTTATACACCGTTACAACACTTATAAATAGTAGAATGGTAACAGTAAAACTAATGATAGTACAAATAATTAGATATGAATATTTATCTATTTTTAATGAGAAGCATTTATGGAGCCAGCATAGGCTAAAATGCTTTCTTAAGAAAATTTAGAAGACTTAAATGCTTCTCAGCTCTTTTTTTTTTAATGAAGATCTATTTTATTGTACTGTATGTTAAAGCTATCAGCAACAAGATTGTCCCCTGGGATAGTGAGGGGAGGGGGAAATTTCAGGGTGAAGCCTTCAAGTAACAAAATTTCATTTGAATACCTTTTTTTAATTTAACATTTCCTCTCTGATCCTGGACAAGATACAAGGTGAAACATACATGCCATGGCCTTTGGTTCTTTAAATAACATTTTCCACAAAGGCTTAACAGTTGACTTTCCCCTACGTATTTTATGTTTAATAACTATTCTGAAAAACAGCCCAAATGTTAGAGTGCTTTCAGAAGAAAGAACATTTTCCTTCTAGCCAAAGTAATAAAATGACATTCTTGCTCCTCCCACTAGAAGTCAAATGGAGGTCAGCTCCCAATCCTTGATTCTGTTTAAATAAGCTGGTCCAGCTGTTTGTTTCCAAAATACCCTTTAACCTTCTGTTCCATCCTCTCTGCTGTTCTAACAGAACCCTTTATTCTGCATCATAGCAAATTCCAAACACGTATACATTTAAAAAGTATATTCATTAAAGCCTTTCACAATGTCTTAAGTGTGTATCTTAGAAAGCCTATATTTTAGTTCCTCACAGCTTTAATTAAGGCAAAACTTCCTTGATAAAGGCAAAGACCCATATATACCTTTTTCCCCCTCTAGGTGCAAATGGCTTAAGTCTCCAGAAATCTGTCCCAGAGAGCTCAATAATTATTTGAATTTTCAGATCTCACTGCATCTTCAAACTTGCCAATATACTGTTATCTACAAATTCACATTTTAACTTAAGGAACCCAAGCCTAAATGCTATGTAATACCATCCTCTTTCCAAGTAATAGCTTCAGTATCCTTCAACTCATTTAGAATTTAAACTTTCACTTTTTAAAAAATATAAAAGACTTGTCTTAGAAATAGTGTAAAAGCTGCATATATATATATTCACAATATGTATTGTCACAAATGTATATCCAAGTTTATTTGTACACACATATTGTATCCATGTAGAAATTTTTCCTCAAGCCAAAAGCTCTCAAACACTAGAACTGTTAAGCAGAGTTAAAAGTATAATGATTTTAGAAAAGATTATATTTTACATCAGTCTGCCCAAAATGACAATTTTGCATCTAAAGTCTTCCATTACACAGTAGCAGGGAAGCAAAAATGAATTAGGAGGAATGAAATATTTAACAATTTTCCCTACCTGCAGATAATAGTTGGTATTCTTGCTTTTCCGAACAAGAAATATTAAACTGAATTATGCTGGTCTATGGCTGTAATAAAGATTTGATGTGAATATTAAACTGAGCCATCTTCCCCTATACAGAGCACCATGATGTGATGTGTTCTTATAATGTTCATTCCATCCTAAGTCCTCCCCCTCCTCCATTATTATTAAATCAACTCGCTCATTCTAATTTGGGTATCCCTGTAGTAAAAAGAATAAAAATCAGTCTCTGGGTCATGTGACACCTTTCAGATTGGGACCCAGTGATGCAGCAACCTAATTTTGAACTTTGATCTTCTGCTTCATTATCATGTACAAGTTTTGTTTCTTTTAAATTAGAGGCTGCACATCTAGCAATAACAAAGAAGTTGGCCATTCTCTTTGAGTCTGACTAAAGAATTACTGCCAGTGTATTAATATTTTCATAGGGTCAAAAATACTCCTTCAGTTTAGCTAGGATGCCTTCTTAATACACATCTGATCTTTTCCTACATTTATATAGTCTTTACTTTACTTTATTATTCCGGATGTATCTGCTTTGCTGATTGAAATGAAAAATCAGTCATTCATACTTCTGCTGACTGATTAAAACAAGTACTTCCCTTGCGATCAGTGTCTGTTAAAGTCACCTTTGCTTAATAATCTTTAGAAGGTTTGAGTTATATTCTCTCTCTCTCCCCTCCCCCCCAATCCTTGGCTTTTAAAAAGCATATTGCCCAAATGCTTTTGAACCAAATTTTCATAACATATGGTACTTTCTGGAGCTTAAGTCACAAACTGTTTTGTTAGAAATTCCACATTGAAAACAGCAATTTAAGCTTTGCACATTTACTTCCCAAGCTTTGTAAAGCAACATAAGCATTCATATGGATCGGAAAGTACCAACTAATCAAATATATGCTATCGTACAGCATCCTTATAATTAGGTACTTTTAGTATAATTCTTTTTATATTTACAACTTCAAAAATTTTTTTTCTTGTACTTCTAATTGCTATTGCTTCCAAACTTGAAATTCAGCAATTTTTAAAAGTGTATTACCTTTGGTATACTAATTTACTTATGTTTAGAAAAATAGTTATAATAAAAAATAAAAACATTAAAATTATGTTTATGTTTAAAATTTAAAAATAATCTTCTTTGTAAAGTATGAATGAACAAATGTTTACTTTTCAATTCTATATACTACTCTGTAAGAAAAACTAGATCACTATAGTTATCTTTATTCAATATGGTTAGTATCTTGCTAGATATAATCACAACATCCTAAAATGAGAACCTAATGTTAAAAGAATTCTAAAAACAACCATTAAAAGTTTTGTTTTAATCTTCAGTTCCACTACTGAGCTGATTGTAATCTGCAACTTCCATTCATTAGTCATCTATGCTTTCAATTCATCTCTTATTTGTAAAATTATGTTCTTAATCTATTCCAAAGAAAGTTGACTCAATGTAAAGTTAAACCTTATGAAGTCAAGTTTGGCAATTTTTCTTGGTTTCAGTTCCTTGGAAGTAAATGCAGTTCAGTACTTGAAATGCAAGTACGTCATTTAAACACAATTGAAAGCAAGGCAAGAAAAATTATTTTCTTAGGATCCATTCAAGAAATGTAATAGAGGCGTTTATTTAAATCATAGCAAGTTTATCAGGTTGATCAGTGGTTCCCATCCCATCTTTTTCTAGCAATATTGGAATATTTGACAAAGTAATACATTCAACCAGTTGGCAAATATTGTGTTAAAATTTAAGTACAAGCTACAAATAATGCAAAATACATTATGAATGAAAAACTACTGAATCATTTGACAATTTGTTGCAAGGCATTAATTAAAGTAAAGTACTGTTTTGCTGTTGAGTTTTTAAAAATACATTTTTGACCTTAAAGCAGCGGTCCCCAACCCTGGCCACAGCCTGTTCAGAAGCAGCTGCACTTGCCCACTCAGTGGGCGGGTGCGCACATAGCTCCATTTGTGCAAGTGGCAGATGTGGATGCCCACCACTGGGACGAATGGAGCTGCGTGCACTTGTGTACTTGCCCACTGCTCTTGTTGAACCATTCCTTCTCTCCCCGCCCTCAGCTGGTCTGCAAAGCCAGAAAGGTTGGAGACCGCTGATTTAAAACATTACTATGTGATCCTATAAACGCACCCTTGTACATTCAGAAAAAGTTGCTTAAAGTTGGAGTACATTGTTTAAACTCTCTAATAGGAACAGCCTGATACCAAGCATATCAAGCTCAGATATAGAAGAGAAGAAGATAAAATCAGGTATGTTTACCCAATATGTATGCCTGGAGAATGCTGCCTTTATGAGTCAAGCATGGAAGAGACATCCTTTGTCAATATGCGCCTTTTGAACACTTCAGAAAACTTTCCTCTGATGCAGTTTCCCCATATGCACAGCTCACACTCTGGTGAACTATGCAGAAGGGTGGAGGGCACCATTATTTGTATCAGGCCATGGGGAAAATAGAGACACTCAGGTAGATACATTTCTCAATAGCAATTATTGTTAGTTGACACTTCTACTACATAGATGAGCAAAGGCTCATCCCTCACATAGAATTACAGTAACATCAACTCAGCGTTACAGTCTTCTTAGAATTATTTTCGATATAACAATATATTGGTCAGCTGTCTCCCAAATTTGTATCTGAAACAAGTATAATCATTTTTAAGAAATCACTAGTCAACAGAAAACAGAAATAAAAGAATCCAAAGTGGGTTAGTAGGACATGGGGTCCACTAAATGATGTTCCACATTCTTCAGACAAAACTAAATCAGGATAATGTCTTAGGTTTTATTTCAAATGCTGCTCTAACTAAAAGAAATGAAACACTTTCAACAATATATTAAAAATGGTAGAGGCTAAAAAGTGAAACATAACAATAATGTACATGTATTAACCCTGGATATAATGTTAAACCTGGGAATCATTCTAGTGACTTTCATAGTCCAGTCCAAGTAATCAACTGAAGGCAAATAAATTAAACATATAGAGAAGGTTTTTTTCAACCATGGTAACTTTAAAATGTGTGCAATTTTGGGAGTTTCAGTCCACACATTTTAAAGCCACTAAGGGTTGAGAAACACTGTGTACAGTAGAGATGCACACATAAATCCTCTTCTCAACCCAAAAATCCCAGTATAAATTTTCTGTACGTTGCTCTGCTAAATGTACAAAAGGCTAGCAAGCAGCCTATATATAAGTTTATTACAGGAACCTTGTATGTATATTCTTGACCCCTATAACACTTTTATTCTGTAAGAATTCAAGCAAATGTATGAATGTAAGTGGCCACTTAATATCTAGTAAAAGGTAAAGGTTTCCCTTGTCTATTCATGTTCAACTCTAGCAGGCATTGCTAATCTCTATTTCTTAGCCAAGGGAGCCAGCTGAAGATGCTTATGTGGTCATGTGGCCAGCATGACTATATGCCAAGAAGCATGGAACGTTGCTACTTTCCCACCGAATAAGTGGTTCCTATTAATCTACTTGCATTTGCATGCTTTCAAACTTCTTGGTGGGCAGGAAATATCTAGAATGGTAGGTTTTCAAAGCAATTTGAGGATAGAGATTTTTATATATAAGGCTCACTGGAGAAGAGCATAATGCTGGGAAAGATTGAGGGCAATAGAAGAATGGGACGACAGAAAATGAAGTGGCTGGATGGAGTCACTGAAGCAGTAGGCTTGAGCTTAAATGGATTCCAGAAATTGGTAGCAGACAGGAAGGTCTGGAGGAACGTTGTCCATGGGATCACGATGGGTTGGACACGATTTTGCAACTAAAAGCAACATATATATATATATATATATATATATATATATATATATATATATATATATATATATATATATTTGTTTTCTTATATTTTCACGGGTATTTATATGTGTGATATTTAGGTTTATTCGGGTATTTTCCCACGTAATATTTGTGTTTTTATTGTAGCGACGTTTCAGCAGAATCTCATCTGCCATCTTCAGGCTTTTTAATTTTGTGCTGAAACGTCGCTATAATAAAAACACAAATATTACGTGGGAATATACCCGAAGAAACCTAAATATCTCACACACACACACACACACACACACACACACACACACATATATATAAAACTAATAACCTGTGTGTGTGTGTGCACGCGCATACACACACATGCACAAGTGAACCTGGAAGAAGACTGGCAATTAAGGCAATTAGTTCTATATTGAGTTTGAAGCAGTGGTGGGATTCAAATTTATTTACTACCGGTTCTGTGGGCATGGCTTGGTGGATGTAGCATGGGAAGGATACTGCAAAATCTCCAGTCAGAGGTGGTATTTGCTGGTTCTCCGAACTACTCAAAATTTCCGCTATCGGTTCTCCAGAACTGGTCAGAACCTGCTGAATACCACCTCTGGTTTGAAGCTACGGTAGATTGAAATTAATCTAGTCAAATATAGAACTAGTTGCCTTAATTGCCATGTTTAGTGCTTTAATTGCCATATTTGATGACTTTACTTTTAAAAGTTCATGGATGGAGTTCATTTAATGGATATCTTTGATACTACTGACCATAGAATGTAACTGGAGTGATGTGGGGGCACTGTAGAAAGAAGGCAAGTGGTTACAGAGGTTCCATTACTATTTGTAAAAACCACTAGAAAGTGGTAGTGGTATATTTCTACTCAGCTTATTGGTCCTTGTTTTGGAGACCCAACAGATTATATTCTTTTTAGGTCCTTTCCAAAACCTACCTATAACTGCTTGGCATATATATATATATATATATATATATATATATATATATATATATATATATATATTATAGTACCAACACTATGCTAATTCTGTCTCTCCTTTCCAACTGAATTATAAGAAATATGCACAGGCAGCTTAACAGTTGCCCAGAGGCGGTTATGAACTGCAAAAGGGGCAGCAGGTTGAAGTTGAATTCAGATAAATTGGGGTTATTATGAATGAGTGGCTATCAGAAATTATACGAAAAAGTTTTAAATACATGTTTATCCTATGTTTAAAATTGCTTTCTGTGAACTAAAGAACCTTCTTAGATGAGAAATGAAATGTTTTCAAGGAAAAACAAAGTCCAGTTTGCCTTTTGAAAAAGTATCTTTGAGACAACTGTGACCCGGATGACTGAGAATCTTCATAGACATTGCATTCTGTCAGTGTTGTATACTGTTCAACCAATTAGACTGCATAGTAAGGAAGTTCCCTTTGCAGATAAGAAACTAAGCCCAATTGTAAATGGTATGCCTAAGGCTAACATTTTAAGCTTGAACTACAATCTATCTTGATCCATGTTTAAGCCTCTTAGTTACATTAATAAACACTCTGATTATTACTGTACTTGCAGATGTGATCCAAGCCTGTTCTAAGCAACCATACAATATAATTTACTATAACACCTTGTAAAGTTAAGTTACCTTTATTATACCGATGCATAAGCTCTCTTGTTTATGAAATATGAACACCTTAAATCTCAGAGATACTTTATAAATAACACTGAAAACACAGGATGGCTTTGTGCCATTAGCTTTTTCCTCACATGCTGCTTTGATAAAAGGAAAACCCACATTCTGGGGAGTTCTTTCTCCTAAAAAAGGAGGAGATGGGAAACTAATTAGAAAGGCCACTTGCTTTTACTAATCAGAATCCACAAATAGCACAAGAGAGTGCCAAACAGCACAAGAGAGAAAAATTCTATGGGGTTGGATACCAAGTTGGATTTTACTACTGGGTTGAAAGTCAATGTCCCAGATAAGCTGCTTAAGAGGACTCCTGGCATTTTCAAATCCTAATGGGCAGAGATTTTCTAAAGAAAGAACTAAAGATTAGAGTTTTCTATTAAAGATTAATATTATCTTTGTTTTTACTTGGCTCCCATTTTACCGATGCACTATACTTTTATATGGTTTTTTAATGCTTTTATAGCTGTAAACCTCCAGAGACTTTCCAGTCAAAGTGACATAGATGATATCTATATTTGATAAATAAGTAAATATTGAAATAGCTGAAGGAACTAGACAATACTGAATAATTCTCACATATATTTACATAACTGGGATGTGGAACTTCTGCCTGGAAAAAAGGCTAATAGTAAACCATACAACCTATTAATATCTCATCAATAAATTCATTTTGAGGAACATGGATTGGAATTGATAGATTATTCAAATGAAAAATTGCCAATCTTCCTGTTTTGTGCTTTTGATTTTGGTTCAGTACTTCATTTAGGAAAATAATCTTAACATGCTAATAACTGAGAAAGATGAGGGAGGGTCAGTTTTATCCACGGTTCTAAATAAAAGTTGTTAAAACTACTCAAGGAATGTAATCAGAATGAACTGGGATAGATTAGAGGCAACTTAAGCTTTGAAATATTAAATTGGGTTACATCCAACATTATGTTCCACATATGGTTTTGCAGATGTGACATGCTTTTTCCCTTGCTTTCCATTCACTAGAACACACTTCAAAGGTTTCGCAGCTACTCAGAACAGGTTTCGATGAAACAAATCCAAATGTTGTTCTATCAGCAGTTGATACACAATCCACCAAGTCTGCTTACCTTGATGCCATATATTACTATGCCATTCACCCATATCAAACTTTAACAGGAGGGACTGGAATCTGAAAGGTTTCATAATTCCTTCAAAAACTGTAGGAATATAAGTAATGACTAGACAATCCTGTGGCTCATTGGGTCAATCTTTTGAGAGAAAGGTACTGCAGTCTGATGTGACCAAAAGGCAAGGCAAGAAACAATGTATGGAAATGAACCAAGCAGAGAAGCAACCTAGAACTAAGAAGGAAATTCCTGATGATGAGCACAATCAACCCATGGAATAGTTTGCCTTCAGAAATTGTGGGCGCTCCATCACTGAGAGTTTCAAAAAAAAAAAAAAAGAACTAGACAACCTTTTGTATGAAATGGCTTAGGGTCTTCTGCTTGAGAGGGAATGGAATAGAACAGCAGTTGCCAACCAGTGGGTTGCAGCCCACTGGTGGGCCGTGAGAAAATTTTGGTGGGGCGCAGAGAAATCTCACCCCCAGAGCACCCCCCCAAAACAATTAATCCAGGCTGCGCAGAAACACAAGGCTGCTCAGCCCACATGGCCCGCGGGAACTTTCCCCGCCCACTCACTCCTTACCTGGCAAACTTGTCTGCTAAGTTGCTATTTTTCCTTTTTCCGACTATAATTTGTTCTGCTGTGCCGGGAGATTTAGATTAGCTAGGAAGCAGGAAATGGTTGGATTTCTTGCTTTCTAGCTAAGCACAGCCAAACCTCCGTTAGGATTGAAGGCTTGTTTGCAAGCAAATTCAGTGCAGACTCACGGCAAGCAAATTTGAGAGACTGAACTAGCCGATGGTAGATAGATCACTGAATGATTCTGTGAGCAACTCAATCTGCCTGCTTTGCCTGATTTTGGATAAAAAATTGGTTTTTTTTAAATAAAAAATTCAATATTTACATGCATGGTGTGTTGCGAGTTAATTTTGTGAGTTTGCATGCTAGCAAATTTTATGATTTTGCTTGCAAGCAAATTTTATGTGGCAGACTGAGCTAGCCAATGGCAGATAGATTTCTGAATGAATCTGTGATTCTGTGAGCAACTCAATCTGCCTGCCTGCTTTGCCTGATTTTGGGTAAAAGTTGCTCTTTTTATAAAAAGTTCAATATTTATGTAAATATTTATAATATTTACATACAAGCCATGCCCAGCCAGTCACATAACCACCAAGCCATACCCACAAATTAGGCCACGCCCACAGAACCAGTTAGTGGTCCCTGGGATCTAAAATGAGTTTGGTGGTCCCTGAGGTCCAAAAGGTTGGCGACACCTGGACTAGAAGACCTTCCTTCCAACACTGTTATTCTGTTAAATGCAAGTAGATAAGAAGATAACAACTGGCTCTGTTTCCTACAAACTTAAGTGTTATTGTTTTATTAAGTTTAGTATCATCTTTTTTAAAAAAGAAAAGATATATCAAGAGAATTTGTTTTTATCTTCAAATTAATTTGCCATTGCTGCCTCCTTTGGCTTTTAAGTGCCCTAATTTTGTCCATACTAACTGGTTCAAGCTTAGCAAATCCTTTCACGCTGTCAAAATATTATGATGTTCAAAATAGCATACAAACGTCATATGGACAAAATCTGAATGTCACAAATAAGATTAGAGCTAAGTAGAATCAGTTTTGTTTCCCAGCCCAATTCAGATGTCATGTGAAACACTGAAATGTGAATATATAAAATATAAAACATGGCTTACAATTCCATGCATATAATAATCAGACTTATTCTTTGGAATTATTGGTGCGCTTTCATCCTCAAATTTCTTAGCACTAAATTTGTATACAACAAATTTGAAGGCAAAGGATAATTGTAATCATGGTTTATCATTTAAAATATTTGAAATACTTTAAATTTACTAGTGTTAACATTTCCAAATTACAGTTTGCCTGTCTGTTGCAAACATCCATTTATGTAGCCCTCAGCCAGTGGAATTCTAGCTGGTGATTTGTAAATTCAATGAACAAAGGAAACCATAATTAAGTTTCTTGAACCATAAACTTAACCCTAAGCCTGTTAAGTTTCTGAAACTGTGAAAGGTTTCATTCAGTAATGACTAAATATAATCGGGGAAAGTATATCTCATTTAATAGTTAAATGATATTAGTTTTAATTCAAAAAACTGATAGTATTTTTGTTTTCTGTTAAAAAAAAAACCCAGCCCCCTTTCTTTTACAAAAAGATCCAATGAATAAAGGTATAAAACATCCCTTTTATAAGAACTTCCTTCCTATTTATCTCTGCATGAAAAGAATATTTTTATTCAGCAATATTTGTCCTATATTTAAATATCAGGCTGACTTTTTAACAATGCAATGTATAGTATATTTTATGCAGGTTCAGATTCTTTCATGCTATGAGAGAGCAAATGCATCTCTGATGGAACAGTTCCAAATTTGTTGGCAATTTAGTTCTATGGGTCTAATCATTACACATGGAATTAAACTTCTTTAAGGACAAAATACCTTCAAACAAAGGGTATCTAAACCTATTCAAAAATAGATCAAGTCCTGAGCTTCCAAAAAATTCAAAGTTTTTAGTCTGTTTTAAACCTTGATATCCCTTTTGTAAAGGTTCACTTTGCATTTTCTAAAAATATAATTTATGAGAGGTATTTGTGTATCAATTGCACAATATAACTGTATCTATCTTTTACTGCTATAACCTTACTTTTATTAATTTTTTATTGTACATACACACATTTTGTATCCTGGATTTCAGCTAAAGCAATTTGAAGAAAAAAATATATTTTGAAACAAGTCTACAACTATAGAAGATTTAAACAAAAATTGTAATATGACAGTTATGTTAGTAGCACTTGTAACTTTCTCCAGGTAACAGGTGATGGAAATGAGATAGAAAGCTAACAGGGACAAAGAGTGAGTTACATTTTCTTCTCTGCCACCAGCCCTCTTCCCCAGATCTGCCTTCCAGAGTCTCAAATACAAGAGGGGATGGGTGAGAGACTTATGAAGATGCTTCAGAAGTGCAAGAAAAGAACTGTTTGTGCAAGTTGAAGTCAGCACACAAAATCTTGGATATAACCCAATGGATCTAGCCCCACTTTGAAATCTTTACATTTTTGCTAACTTACTATTGGCATGGGCATCTATGTGCTGCAGATATGCTTATTTAAAAGATGGAAGGTTTTTTTGTTTATTAAAGGGAGTTTCATTTTGTTTGTAAATTGAAATCAATTCCACTGCAGCTCAAGGTAGTAGAACTATAAGTAGGTAAATAAACTGTCTTTGAAAAATCTTTCAGGACCAGCCCCTTGCCAAAACTATGGTCACAAGCCAGTCATCCCCATCTTCAAAAAGGGAGACCACAGCCTAGCAGAATATTACAGACCAATCTCTTTATGCTGCGTCACCTGTAAAGTCATAGAATCAATTATTAACCAATCCATCATCCTCCACTTAGAAACAAACAATCTACTCTCTAATAAACAATTTGGTTTTAGGAAAAAACTATCATGTAATCTGCAACTCTTACATTGCAAAAACATATGGACTACACAACTCGATCAGGGCAAAGCAATAGACGCACTCTACATAGACTTCTGTAAAGCCTTTGATTCAGTGGTACATGACAAACTACTCCTAAAACTAAAATCTTATCTCTGGACACCTGCATAACTGGATAGAAGCATTCCTGTCAAACAGACAACAAATGGTCAAAATTGGGAGCGTCCTTTCAAATTCTATACCTGTCAACAGTGGTGTCCCCCAAGGCAGTGTTCTAGGACCAACTCTTTTCATATTCTATATAAATGACCTCTGTGATCATATCAAGAGCAACTGCGTTCTCTTCACTGATGATGTAAAGCTATTCAACACCACAGACAATACTGCTACCCTTCAAAAAGACCTTGACTATGTATCAGAATGGTCAAACAAATGGCAACTTCAAATCTCAACAAATAAATGCTGTCTTACATATTGGCAAAAAAAGTCAAAAAATAAAATACAGGCTGAATAGTCAAGACCTTGTTGATGACGCAAACTCTGTCAAGGATCTTGGAGTACTCATCTCAAATGACTTAAGTGCTAGAGCCCACTGTAACTACATAGCCAAAAAAGTGCTAAGAGTTGTTAACCTAATCCTACATAGCTTTTCTCTGGTAATATCACACTACTAACTAGAGCATACAAAACATTTGCTAGACCAATACTTGAATACAGCTCATCAGTCTGGAACCCACATTACGTATCTGATATTAACACAGTTGAGAAAGTCCAGAAATATTTTACAAGAAGAGTTCTTCACTCCTCTACTCATTGCAGAATACCTTATGCCACCAGACTCGAAATTCTAGACCTAGAAAACCTAGGACTACATCACCTTCGGTCGGATCTAAGTATAATATATAAAATCATACATTGCAATGTCCTACCTGTCAATGAATACTTCAGCTTCAACCATAACAACACAAGAGCAAACAATAGATACAAACTCAAGGTAAACCGCACCAAACTTGATTGCAGGAAATACGACTTCAGCAACAGAGTGGTCAATGTCTGGAATACTCTATCTGACTCTGGTTTCTTCCCCAAACCCCAAAAACTTTAACCTTAGACTGTCTACTATTGACCTCACCCCCTTCCTAAGAGGCCTGTAGGGGGCGTGCATAAGCGCACCAATGTGCCTACCATCCCTGTCCTATTGTTTCTTTTATATTTTATTTTTCTTATATGTATCCATGTATTCATAACTATGTTTTACTTATATCTATTATCTTGTAAGCAATTGACAAACAAACAAACAAATAAATAAATAAATAAATTGCCTCTTGCCCAAGTATTGTTAGGATTAGAAAGGGCTAAGGATGTTATAACAGAGTGGATTTCAGACACTGAATATCAGAATATCTGATAAGTCATTAATTCAAAAATTTATTCACCTCTCAAAGACTCCCACAACTGATTGCAAGAAGTTTACTTGTACTCATTTATCCTAAGCACCAATGATCTCCCTATAGTGTTTCTACAGGACAGTTATCTTTCTGTCTTGAAGATTAATTCCATGCAGCTCAAAAAATATTAAGTTAATTGCATGCATTTTTTGATGTTGAGAATTTTATTGAGTTTTAAAACTCAAAATAAAATTTTATTCATAATCCTTGAGAACACATTTAAGCTAGCTATGTGAATTTTAGAGTTAAGTGTTTAGATGTCAGCATCTATTGATTGTTTTATATTTAGAAATTATTTTTATTAATTCATGCTTCCTATCGATTTTTATTTTGAATTCTGAAAGTAAATTGTAACAAATGTTTCCATCTAATTACCATGCTTACTGCTTATGGCCAGGATCCTCGTGTCCCTACGTTATTTCCTCTTTGTAGCAGAGATTTAACATTATAGCAATTTTGTTTCTGCTATCATCCACTAATCCAAACTAATTATTAACTATGAAAATAGTAATAGTAAAAAACTCAAAAAAGATCAAATAGGTAAATTTTGAACTAGGTAGAGAATGCCATCTATAATTGGAGGAAATAACTAAAAATGGCCTTTTCATTTTTTGAAAGTAAAGTATATCTCAAGTCTCAACTAAACACCTTCAGCATATCTAAAAGCCTTGTTTTGTCTGCAGTTTATTTTGTCCTATTTGCACTACATATCTCCCATTCTCTCATTTACTGCCTTCTGTGTATGTATGTGAAAACAGCCATGGATATCTAAGTAAATTTTTTCTTGATAAACAAGATATCTCACATTTTTGCCAGCTATTATTAACCAGATTTACAAGTATTATTTCTTTGGGCTCACTGTTACGTTTCAAAGAACTCAGCAATATTATATTTACTTTTCTTAATCTTTCCTTTATTGCATTCATTTTGAAAGTTTTTTTTTTAAATTAACATCGGGTATTGGATATTACCATAAGCATGTCTCTTGTCTAACTCAGCCTTCGCAAATGCACTGGAACTTCTCTGAAAATTGCCAGCTAACTGCACTGGATCTTGGGATTTTAAAAAAAAATTAACAAAAGATGCATTGTTTCACTTTTAAGAATGCCCTAACAAAATACTATTGATATTATACAAATCATATACATTGTTATTTTTGGAAAGAAAAATAATATTCAGTTATGGGTTTTGGTGGTTTGTCCCAAGATCAACTGACCAGGGAACGTGCTTGAGAGTGAGATGGGCAACAGATTAAGACATAAATATCTAACTAATGCCACCAGTGCCTTTCAGAAGCACAGGACTTTAAGCTCTGAGAATTTCAACCAGCATAGCCAAGCAAGCAGGGAGGTAGAAAGATTGAATTGCAGCCTTCATGGAAGGTAACAAGTTGGTTAAGGCTGGTATATAAACTTTTCTTATAGATAGATAGATAGATAGATAGATAGATAGATAGATAGATAGATAGATAGATAGATAGATATAGGACAGTTGCCTTTCAAGCTATGTCTTTTTCTTGGAAGGTATACATTAACTTTTCTAATAATAATTTAATATGGTTCTCAAGGACCTTTATTGTTATATATCCAAAACAGTTTTGATTGATTTTAAATATTTTTTAGAGTTTGTTGTATTCTATTAATTTTAGTGTCTAACCAAACTCTAGATGAGTCTGCTTAGTTTTAACCTTCCATACTATATTATCCGCTGGTCTGCTATGGGTACTGTGCAGTGTGAGCTCAGAGCTAAAGTTTTCTCTGTAGTGGCCCCAACACTATAAGTGTTTCTTCCTCTGCTTTGCACTCTGACTACTCTTTAAATACAGTTTGAAAATCTAAAATTAAAAGCTGGCATTTCCTTTTCCTCGACGGTAATTATGAATACTGTTTGAAGAATAAAATGTGCATTGTCAGACTAAGAAAGTAGTGGAACATTCCTCTTCCAAGTAATGGGAAAGGGTGCGTGTTACTTTTTGATGATTTTGCAACAGGAGTGAATATAGTTCCATTTGGAAAGGAGCCAGTGATGGTGTTTTGCCTAGTCTAGTAGATGTCCTTATAGGGTTACAAAATAGATTCCAGCTAACTTTTGAACTTAATGCTGCACTCCGCCAGAGGGTCAAGTTGAAGTACTTTGACTGCCAAGGCACTCCCTAGCTGCAGGATCTCAAAGCATCTTCTTTTCTTTCTGAGGGGCAACAGTTTGCCTCAGCAAAGCTCTCCAGTGTGCATTCATTCATTTTCATGGGTAGAAAGGGGATTCTGACCCAATAAGGTCAGAAGACTGCAAATCATTGGGAAATTGTTGGGGGCAGCGTCTAGAAGTCCTCTCCTGCCCATGTGCAAAATGCTGGATGGCTCAGAACTGTGGTTTACCAGGCAAAGTATTTATCACGGATAATGAACTTGGACCTTTTGTGATGGATTGTGTCTACGAAGAGATAAGTGTGTGGTGGGCTACAGTGAAAAAGCAGTTTCCCTGGAAGGAGGGACACATTCTGTGTGTGTGAGAGAGAGGGCGGGAGGGAGAGAGAGAGAGAGAAGGCATCGTAGGCCGGAGCTGGATGCAAGACAGAAGAAATAAGTTAAGATAACCATTCCCTAGAATATGTATAGAACCTCCCAGTATTTATCTGTTAGGGTTAGAATGGTAAAGACTTAGTTTGGGAATAGTTTGGGATGAGCAAATAAAGTACTGAACTTTGGCTGGAGTGTTCTATGTCATTCTTGGTCTGGGCCTGACAATTTATTAGCCATATACCAGTGAAACTGCACATGACTGAGAGGTGTTTGATCACATTGGGTAACAAGAAATAAATTCAAAAACCTCTATAAGATTTCAGTATTATGTACTGTTACATACTGTACTGATTGGCTGGTTTTAACTAAAGTTTTACATTAACTAATAATTATAAATTTTCACAGGCTGGTCTTACCAGGAGTCTGTGCATAAATACATGAATAAATGAATAGTACTTTCTAGTTAAGTAAATGATCAGTTCATTCTAGTTAAGTATAAGAAAATAGCACAGATATAAAAAAAATACAAACATAAGCCACAATAGTTAAACATGGAAGATGAAAAGCATGGAATAATTACTAAAACTCAGTTAAAAATAGCTATGGGATATCTATTTCCAACTGTTGTTCAATCAGCATTTACAGGACCAATTTAACAGACCTGTTTTGAATGGGCACAATCCAAGTAAACTTTTACTTATTTTAAGTGTGTAATTAACTTTCCCATGATATTAAACAAAAGATAAAAAGCATTTCACTTTTTTCACTTCATAATGGTCATCTTTTAATGTTATAATATGCATTCTCAAAGAGCTACACCTACTTGGAATACTAAATTGTAAACAGAACTCATTACAGTTATATTGGAGAAATGCCTAAACACTAGAAGACCAGGATATAAATAAACCCTTTCCATAAATTTGATTTTTGTTTGACAAAAACAACATAACATGTTGTTAGCCTACCTTTTATTGCACATTACTATTGCACATTATTTTCACTATCTGTTTGTGTGTGTATGTATGTGTGTTGTTTTCTCTTGCCTTTTTTGTCTTTTTACTATCTTGGGCGAACAGCCTATAGCTAAATCTTTAAACAGCTCCTCTAAAGACATTATTAAATCATGCCTGAGCATGGGATAAAAGGAAAACTCTCCCTTGAAACATGATGATCCCTGATTGATTTTAGATCATTTACATTGGATAATTTGGGAAGGTTTAAAATTTACAGCCAAGTACTTGCATTTATTGTAACTCTGATTGCTCATAAAAGTATTTGGAAATGCTTGGAAATGATTTGCAACCACACATCTAGGCACTTAAAAATGGTAAATAAAACCCCAAATTACCAGCCCCTGGTAGATAAAATTCACTGCTATCCATGTCCATTGAAGAAACAGTGATGTATGTATGTATGTATGTATGTATTTATGTATGTATGTATGTATGTATGTTTGTATGTATATATGTTTGTATTTGCAGCTCCAAGTAAGCTTCCTCTAGAAGTTTATGTTTTCAGTAAAGCTCCTAAAATTTTCAGAGTTATAATCCCAATACATAGGTGTTATGCAGCGGAAGTGGGAAACCTGCCCTCTCAACTATTTCAAAATAAGCAAAGGCTTTATTTTCAAATTGATACTGCAGTGATTATACCAATTTCCTTTCTAATGACTCCAGTCACCAGGCATAAACAATGCAATGTAATCACGAGAGTTTGGAGTGCCTTTGGCCTCTCATTTAGAGGAACGCAAATTTCATTTGCAATTTCCCAAAGCTGCTTCCTTGGACCCTGGGACCACAGCATTGTGCAATTGGACAAAAAGTGTAAGAATTTACAGGGGGCAGGGAGATTGTGTGAATCCAACTATGCCCTGGATATTTATTTTTTTTAAATTACACATACAGTACTTGTAATACTTAAATGCATTTGTATCAGTGATGAGATTCAAATTTTTTTACTACTGGTTCTGTGGGCGTGGCTTGGTAGGCATGGAAGGGGAAGGATATTGTAAAATCTCCAGTCAGAGGTGGTATTTGCCAGTTCTCCGAACTACTCAAAATTTCCGCTACTGGTTCTTCAGAACTGGTCAGAATCTGTTGAATACCACCTCTGATTTGTATTATATTTGCAATAATAAGCTATTTGCTCCCTTTAAATACAGCACAATTATTTAACATTATCTTAACAGGAAAAAGGGATTGGCTTTATATAGAACTATAGATTGATCAGCTGTGGTCTTTAATACATTTTTTATGTATAACACTTTCTGAATCCCTTAATTACTGAGTTTTTCAGCACTTGGAAAAGTATCATTATTTAGACCTACATTGCCAGGTTTTTTTCTATGCTCCTACACACAAAGTAAGGTAAGAGAATGTACAATTGTTCATCCTGTTATGAACAGTGAAGCTGAGGTGGGTGGACTGATCAGCAGAAGATAACACTGCTTGGAAAGCAATGGTAGCAGCGGGAAAGAGGAATAAGGAATAAGAGTATCATCTCATACATACCCCCTTCTCCTTCACAACTGAGCAAATAAATTTCTTTTCATAAAAGTTGTCTACAATATCAGTCTGATGAATGCCTGAGTTTGTTAACTCAATTTAAGAGCATGTCACAAAAACTTCGTTGAAATCCAAGTAGTGGTCGATGGGAAACTGTATCAAAAGATCTGCCACATTTCATCTTCTATATCCTTGAGCAGAGTGGCTATACATTTTTTGGAAAATTATAAGAAAATATTATAATATTTTTATTTCAATTATTATGTATCTACATGAAGATGTCATCGAGTTCATTAGCAGCTTAAGCTGTCCCTCCATATTTCTTTCATTCCTTCACATTAGAAATTATAAAACATGGAATGAGTTCTCTTCTGAAATCTAGAAGTTCATTTTCTGAATATTTTGATAGGCTTCATGGAAGCCTATCTGACCCTGTGTTTAACTCTAGTGTACATTTCCAAAAACAGAAAGACAGACAGACAGACAGAAAGAAAGAAAGAAAGAAAGATCTGCTACTACCTTATTTCCCATGACAGCCCCCTCCTCACTAATGCCAATAGGTGGGCTTCAGAAAAACAATTTCAATCTCAAAGACAAGGAAAAGAAGCAGATCAGAGTTGAGTTAAAGAAAGTAAAAGCACAAGGTAGAAGGAAGAGCATGGAAAATACTGACCAGCAATCTACAAGTCAGCTTACTAAAAAAACAAATGTGGTAGAAATCTGAATATCAAATCATCATGCAATGTTTTTATCTACAGTATTTGGATAACAATGATCAACTAGTTATCACACTAGCTCTCATAAGAACACTGCTTTAAAAGAGAGGCCTCCAGCACCTTTCTAGATAAGCGAGCGCATATAGAATGTTGGAACAATCTCATTAGCATTCTCGAAAAAATGGCTACATTAATAAAAGTTTAAGTCACAAAATACCTGATTCAAAGAAAAGAAACAGGAGGATGCTCTCCATTATTTCCTCTCCTTCAGATGCTTATTTTTCCTCCTCTTCCTCCTCCTCCTTTTTTGAATCAAATTTTTATAAAGATGCATCTGAAGTGTATGGAGGATACTGAATCATTTTTGGAAACAAAGACAACCCTTCTAGTTGGCATTTTGTTTTTCCACATGCCTTCTTCCAATTTTTTTAACCAGTTAAACAAATCAATAAATGTAACAATAACAATAAGCAAAGCAAAACAAATTAGACCTGGGAAGGGTCCAAATGCACACTGACACGCATGAGCATCAGAATGGCAGGAAAGATGGATATAATCTTTCCACAAATCTTAGTAAGGTTTCTGGAAGCATAATGCTAAAACTGAAGAATATAAGGGGAGGGATTATAACAAAATGTTTAAACTAATCCTGCTAGGTCTTTTCACAACCATATTTTATGTTGTTTTACTTTCTTTCCCAATGACTACTACATGCTTCAGAGGTTGATCATAGAGATAAAATCTTATGCTTCTAAATCCTAACATTACAAACTTACAAACTTTTAGTGCTATTTAAATTGTTATGTCAGAGTCAGAGCTTAGAAGCATTTGTTTTCTCATTGGAAATATCTGGTATAAATTGCAAATTTAACTCAAGCTATAATGTTATAATATGCCAGTGTTTCACTGATTTGAAATAATTGAAGCCTTTTGAATTGTTTTAGCAGTCTTATGATCTTATATGCCCGCCCCAAAAAAACACTGAAAGAAAATCAACATAGCCAGATAACTGTTAGTTTAAATTTGAAATATATCAAAATAAATTATTTAAGGTATTTTCAGAAAGCAGTCTGAAAAATCTTCCCTCTTTCAGGAGGCCATCAAATCCAATATATTTTTTATTCAAGTATCATACTCTCAAGTTACAAACTTTGTTTTTCATGTAAATTTCATGTATTCACACACGACATACTGCAATCATTCAAAGCTGATCTACACCCAAGCTGCCTTCAGACTTCATTTAATCTCTGCAACATTTACTAACTCATCAGAATAAAATTGTTCATGGTTGTTAACAGGTTTTGAAAGAAAAAAATTCCAGAGAATTACAATCAAATCATTTATCTGTCAATTAAACAAGTCCATAGATTTGATTTTTCTTGCAGAAAAAAAGAATAATTGTGCAGTTCTCTACTAGCCATTAATTACGTTCCCTGAACTAAATTATATTAACCACTTGGAAGTATTTTCCAAAGAACAGGCAAAAAGGGCCGATCACAGCTCAGTGGAAAGACACCTGGAGAACAATCCATAAATCTGGTACAAGGTAGTACCAATAGGTGCTCCTACTAATTTGAGATAGCTGCCTTGGGCATGTCAACATCTTGAGCTTAATTCTTTCTTCTTCAATTGTAGAATTTATAACTGGCACAATTACAAATTGATGACTTAGAATTTGTGTTAGAGCTGTGTAAAGCATTTGAAAAAGGTGAAATCTCACATAAATTGTTCATGCATTGTTCCAGACTGTCTGCATGTACATGCACAGAAAGTGTTCCACTTGTGCTAACAAGTTTTGAAAGCACATCTTTTGGATGCTTTATACAGTCCAAATTTGCATAGTGCTTTAAAAATTTGTAGGAGTTGTAAACTTCATTTTAGTTAACCACTTTCTAGTTTATTGCTTTGAATTTTATCTTGTCACCTGTTTCATAAGCTGCTATAAAAATATTTTTAATTAATTTAACAGGGGACTTAATGTATAATGTAATATAATCCAACCTCTAAGGTTTTACTGGATATATGATCCTGCCAAATTGCATTTGGAAGGCTAAAGTTGAGAGAGAATGGCTTGCTTAAGGCCATCTTAATTGTTTGATGTCGGAGAAAAGAATCATACCTTGAACAATGAACACCTATAGTCACAGTGCACATAATTGTTCATGAAACATATTATCCCTGTATTGGCTTGTTTTATCACAGCATCTGAAGCTCTGGAATACTGGCTTAAGTTGTATAGGTGATGACAGTGAAGCTCATTTTTATTTCTCTTTCGGGTGCCTTGCTCTTGAAAGTAGAGGCTAATCTAGGGGCACTCCAAGACATTTTGCTAACTGAAGCAACATCTACAATGCCCTCATTCTCACCCTCACCAAAACTATTCATGGAGAAATCATCCAGCCTGGCAGCTGAATTTTAATTCAGTGCTGGCTGTTTCTATTTCATTTGCATATGGCAGAATAGTTCAGATGATCCAGGGCAGGCAGTCCGGTGCATGTGTACCTCTAATACCTTCTGGGCTTTTAATTTGGATATGCAAGCAAACACGTAGTCACTCTGCCTAATGATAGGGCGGCTCTTGTCTAACCTCTGCCTTGGGAAACAGGATGTTCCTGTACAAAGAGAAGTGCCCTAATACTTGACCCAGGGGTTGTCTAATATATGTGCCCAATGCCATGATTTTTTAGAATTTCAGGTTAGAATATTCAGCTGCTCAGGAGTCAGATTTAAAAAAAAAAAATCCTAGAGACCAGATGTATCACACAGGCTTTCTATTTGCACAATACTATTTAGAAATACTTTGAATTCATTAAAATGAAGTATTTAGGAAGCTATCATAAACCACATTGTTTTCCCTTAGGATATTACCTCTTAGTCATACCCGGCATAATTGTTGATAGAATATTATCTAGGTTTCAAATCTATCCTTGAAGGCTAGAATAATTCACAAGCTTATAATAACATACAATATAGTTTATATATTTCTAGTCAATCCTGACTCAGGGAATATGACCTGTTCACTTCAAGGGATCTGAGTTCTTCAAACAGGGCTAGAAAATAAAGTGGTACAAGCCCTAACAAAAACGACCTTCTAAATTCCTGCTCTAATCAACATGCCTTGTCTCATTTGAACTCTGATGAACTCGGCAATCTTTTTTCCCTTTATTTCTTGGCCATTCTATTTTAATTTGGCTCTTAATCCCTTTTAATGCAACTCTTAAATAACTCATGTTTTAACATTTTGTTTTAGGTTATTAAACCCCACCCATTAAGAAAATATTTACCAGGTTATTTACATACATAACACCACAGGAGAAATATTAAAATAAATGCACTGAATCAAACAACATTATAGCCATTGATACAGAAGTAGAACAAAAATGAAACCAAATACAAAATTCTGATGATTCAATGTAACATAAGGGCCATATTTGAAAACTTACATTCACAAGATTTCACAAGATTTATTACTAGGATAGGATTGCTAGTAGAAGACCAGAGATATCCAGATAGAGATACAACACTGCTTTATAAATGTGCAAATGTCCAAATGGGGTTCTCCCATTTATACAGAAGAAGATGAAACTATGATAACCTCATCATAAACTTCTGTGTTTTTACCAATGCATGGGTGGAATATCTATAATTCGCCCACGAAGAGCAATTTCAACAAACTTTGTAAGTAAGTAGCATTACATATTTGCAAAATTACATACCCATTTGAAGGATCCAACAAAGCGAGATACAGATATACAAGCCGGGCATGTTCTTACAATAAATTTACATCATGTGTGGTTTTATATTCTGATGTCCTTATTAGTGGTTAACACATAATTATTTATTATTTGGCATTCAAAAAATAAGTGTAAATCAGCGCACAAAGCATTCTCTGATCTCATTGTTCACCATATTTAAAAGGCTACAGCAAATTGATCTCCTACGTCTGCTGTAAGGTCACACCAATTGATAACCTTTACAAGCTCTGATTATATGAGCCTGTCTGTGTCTTACAGATAGCACTCTGTGAATTAATCCTCTGAAGGCAAATATATTGTAAGTAGCTTGTTATCTCCAAAGCACTAAATTGAAGAATACTTGGGATTATATTGACAGAAATTACATTTTCTATAATAAGAGTTTAATATATCTGAAGCCCTTCTCTTTGGTCTCTAGTCACTGTCTCTGTGAAAAGCTGGTTAATGCAGGTGCAATAAACCATCAAAACCAAATTTATTCACTAAAATGGATTACCCTTGTAATCAAAGTCTCAGCAATATTAATCTCTGACATTTTTGGAATAGTAAGAGAAAAAAAATTGTCTAGATCTCTTTCACATCATATTTGGAGCTTGCCTTGGCCATTTCCTGAATATTATTTCAAAGATGATAAGATTTCCATATTGTAAACACTAATCTAAAATTATTGGGACAATTAATTAGATTCACTTAATTTTACACAGCATTAGATTTCAATATAATGTAAATGCTGCTTCAGTGTGAAGCACGCATTTCATATCATGAACAAATGCAACACACTAAATTGTTTTTTTAAAACTGCATTCCCCCCATTAAAAGCTATACTATTAGAAACAATAAAAACTTAATATATTTTAATAAGATTTATTTTCCCTCCTAAACCAAGATTTGGGCATTTATATTTCTGCTTGTTCTTTTTATTAATTAGCTTATTAGTAATTATGTTAACCAGATTTGTCCCTCATGGCTTGAGAGACATTAAAAGGATTTAGACTGCTTCTATATTCAACTGCAGCAATTCTGAATAATACTGCATGAAACACTAAAACGCGCATGAAATAACTATAATAATGGTCAATTCATTTGTAATTTCCTAGCTGTTGAGAAATTGATTTTATGAAAGGTGGTCTAAAACAAATCCATTCTAGCCAATCACCATACAAGCACTTACAAAAAGAAACCTAACTATTTCCACTGCTGTGTAAAAAAAGCCAATTGCGATAACACAAGGAGAACAAAATCACTGGCTCCATTAGCTGAAAGCATTCTCTAGGGGCTAATGCTGGATTTGCCATCCTAAACTAGGAAAGAAAGGAAGTTACTAAAAGGTGGATCATCATAATGCAAACCATTAACTGCAAGTTGCCAGAGGCTGTAATTCTGATACTAGGTAAATACTGAAGTATAATTACTTACCAATTGTTCACTTGAAGTATTGTCAGCCCTGTGTCTTGTGCCAACTGCTTTTTCTGTTCTTCTGAAGGGTAAGGGTGCTGCAGGACAAGTAAATATGCATAAGTATCTCTACCTATGTATCTATAGTGTGGGTGTTTATTAAACAGTTTTATTAGCCATTTTCTTGAATCATAAAAACGTAGTATCTATAATTAAAGATGAAAATGCTGAGGTGTGTCACTCTTATAATTATTAATGGACTACTACATCATATAATTAATGGCAGTAAAAGACAAGTCAATTATAATGATTAGCGAAGTGTAGAAAGAACTGCCTGAGATACAAGTACTTTGATACTAAATTAAGACAGTTGTTGTGCCAGAACTAAATTTTAACTCTTCTTTAAACAAATCATGCCTACTGTTACTTTCTGCATCTTGAATAAATAACTTCTTTCATATTTATGTTTTATACTGATGTTTGGCATATTTCTTTCTTGAATGCATTTTTGTTCTAATGATTCAATCCAGCTATCTAACTTCAGTTTAAAATCAGTGATTGTATACAGTGCTCAGAATTCAACTGCTGTTAAGATTAAGGAATACAAATAATACATCAAAAATTCCACTTTTGCTGGGAGAATTTCAGCACTAAGTTTAGGAAGATTCTTTCTTGCTTTTCCATAGTGTCATGTTTATATGAGTTCATTATATGCTGATATACTAATATAATTTAAAGTGAAATTATACACATTTTAAGACAGAACTCAGAGGCAATATTGTTTTCAGCTATTTATTAGCCTAATTTGAAGTTCATCTTTCAATGAAAAAAATACCACCCAGTGTTGGCATTGCTATAATCATAATTCAAAAAAGTTAAAGATTTTTAGTTTTAAAAAAAAATCAAAAGATGAATGCTTTTTTCACATTTTCTCCTGAAAAAATATAAAAAACATAACCACATCAACGTTTTTAAATTTGCCTTAATAAATAAATATTGTGGCAAGTACATTGATGAGTTCTCCAGGTTGCAGTAATCACTGCACAATCATTTTTGTCAATATTCTGAGGTTATCTAAATTTATATAGTGAAAAAAGGGTTGTTTTAATACTCTTAAGAATGATTTCATCATTTTTAAAAACACGCACATAACGACAACAAAAAAAGAAGCATTAACTGATCTACAATGATTTTGGTTTTTATTTCCAAGAGTATTCCAAATTCTGAAAATTTATATTGTTAGTTGAAAGCCTACTCTTGGGTCAGTAACAATGGCCAGAAAGCTGTTCCTGGGCTGGACATTTCAGCTTTCCAGTACTGAAACAAAAATAGTCTGTAACAGGTAATAAAGGAAAACTTAAGCACTATTGTAGCTTGACATTTTAAGATGAACTGCTGTGCAGCTACAGGCCATTTACATGAAAAGTAGCTTATATACTTTGTTTTAGAGAAATAGTAAAAGAAAATAAACATTGGAGTCTTCTTACTATGCCTTACAGTTCTATGATAAATGAGTCTCCGATGTAAGTGTTGCCAGTTTCTTAGGTTCAGAGCACTGATCATTTGTCTTTGGCTTTGTTAGTATAAACTTTTGGCAGGCCATAATGCAAAGATTCACATTTTTAAAATAATACCCATCAATACAATCTGGCTCTTCCTCCCCAATTATAGCTTTACCTGCAAAGATAACGTGGGACCGGTGGGATTCATTATGCAATAAAAATGAAGTAAATTATCCCTCTAGGTTGGTTGTAACTTCCAATGTTTTATCTGGAAATGTTGACTATGTGATATCTGAAATACCTTGCATTTGACACTTGCAAGTTATTTGTCAAGCTCTATTGTCAATGCCCTCTTTTTCTAGTAGTACTTATCAGTTCAGTTCTAAGACAAGAATGGGAAAATTCCAGTTATCTGGAACTCACTGGTTTGGGGGAATACCAACATTTATAGTATGGAAACTATGTTATGTGTGTTTTGAGACGAGGAATATTCTGTTTTGTTTTTGAACTGTATTTATCTATTTCAAGGCTTACAAGATGGTGGAAATCTATACAACCTGCACTCAGAAATTATGGTTGTAGAGGCTTTGGATCACTTCATTCCCTAGGAATCTATGTTGCCCACACTTTAAAATAGTTTGTTAGATTGGATTAATGGTCCTAGCTTTTGATATTATCAAACTATGCTGTCACTGAAGAATGGTAGCAGGAATATGCCTAGTCTAGTGAAAAGAAGGACTAGGGGTGACTAGGGTATTCCAATATTTGAGGGGCTGCCACAAAAAAAAAAAAAGGGGGGGGGGTGTCAACCTATTTTCCAAAGCATCATAAGGCAAGACAAGATAGTTAGAAACTAACCAAAGAGAGAAGCAACCTCGAACTAGGAAAAAATTTCCTGACAATGAGAACAATAAACCAGTGGAACAGCTTGCCTTCAGAAGTTGTGGGTGCTCCATCACTGGAGGCTTTTAAAAAGAGACCAAGCAGTCAATTGTCTGAAATGGTACAGCTTGAGCAAGGGATTGGACTAGAAAACCTCTAAGGTCCCACCCAACTCAGTTATTCCACTGTGTTCTATTCACTGGACTCATTTTGATCATTTTCTGTAGTATTACAATTTTTCTTAAATTTGAGATTATATTCTCAAATTGTTTTGGGGAGCTTACACTCAGGTTAATGGGACTTTATTTACTTAGATGTAACTGCTGTTTAATCTAATATTCAAAATCATTTTCT
Source organism: Bungarus multicinctus (assembly GCA_023653725.1). NCBI lineage: Eukaryota > Metazoa > Chordata > Lepidosauria > Squamata > Elapidae > Bungarus > Bungarus multicinctus. The sequence continues at coordinate 153,868,634 of CM042836.1, forward strand.
TTCTCATATTGCTTTACCACCTTGCAACAGATCCAGTTTTGCATAACTCAGCAACCTATGCTTAATTCCAGGCAGGAAGCAAGAATTTACGAGACAGCCTCAAGCTACTGAGACTGAGAATTCTATCTCCATGAACCAATTTTCAATTGTTCTGGACCCTTTTGAAATAGATGCAAGAACAGATAAAATTAGCCATCTGAATAATATAACTATTGTAAACAAAATGCATGCACATACAGCCACATGCCTAAGTATACTAAAATATTAGAACAAAATTATTTCAAATTGTGGTATGTTTTCAGTCATCTGATCCTTCTTTCATGCTTCTCTTTCCTCCCCACCCCCACTGTCTGGTTATTGGCTTAACATCAATGTTCAGTTTCATGAAAAAAATGTAATTGCAATAATCACATGAAAGCCATTATTTCATGGAGATAATCTCTCCCAGGGGAAAAAAATCATAATGAGGCTGGTTCTTTAAAAAAAAAAATCCAAAATGTTTCATATGCTTGAAACATTAATTTTTATAATACCATTATTATAGGAAGTAAGAATTATTCCTTCTACACTGCAAGAACAGCACTAAATAGACCAAGAATGAACATGCCACAGGCTAGGCCATGTTAAAAACATTCAAAGCATTGTTGATTTCTCATCCTTGAAGCAAGGAAAGCACATGCTACAGGCTACAAGGCTGCAGCATAAGAATGGGTGATATTCCAGATAACTACTATTTTAACATTAAAACAGTGGAAATTCATTATGCAGAGTGGCAGATTTTAATCTATCAGACATTCCTACTTTGCACTATCATCTGGTTGTTGTTATTGTTCCAAAGAAGGGAATCCTATTTAAAATCAGTCAATTATTAACATCCCACTGGTTTTAACTAAGAAGCATACTTATCACCGAGATCACTTTAAGATATCAAAGGAGATTTGGCCACTGTTCAATAAACAGTGACTTGAAATCTTTACTTTTGATGTGTACATTAGCCTCATACCATTATCTCTTAAAAGCTTAATTATTTGCACACAATTGATCAAGATGGAACTTGAGAAAGGATTCACTCAAGTCTCTGGGAGAGCTGCAACACATTAGAAGAGAAAACAAAATCACATTTAGATTTTAAAATAAGAATTAGTGATTAGGACCATATATAAAGCAGAGCAGTAGCCAGAGCTATTCTTTCTGGAATGTTTTTCATTAGATCTGCATTAACACTTTCAAATGGAGGAAAGCTATAAAACACTGATTATATATGGTCAGATTTATGCTCCCTTCCCAGAATCAATCCAATGTGTATCTGCCTTGAAATAATGCATATTGAAAGGACCCAGTCTCTTTCTCTCTCCCTCTGTATATAGAAATGTTTCAAATTATAGGTGAGCAAATTCAGTTCAAGCTTCACAACAGAATTCTGATAGCAATGACTTTTATGAATTTATTATTTATTCAACAATAAATCAAATATGCCTTTCCTAACATTCATTAAGATTAAATCAGAAGTTATTTCATACTATTTCAAAAATCATCACCATCATTTTAGACATTGTCTACCCATTGCAGGATGAAGGCATCTTCCACATGTTTCCAGCCAATGCATTCCTGAGCTTTCTTTTGCCAATCGGGCCTGGAATATTTGTTGGTGTCGTCACTCCCTCTTGCTTTAGGCCTCTTTTGTGGGCCACTTTTTAATCAAGTGAAATAAATTCTATGACTGCCTTAGTTATACAATGCATTTCAAAATGCATTGTACATTGATACATTTAAGGAAACAAGAAAAGCTAATTCCAAGTGGCTTGCAGGGGAGTTTGGGCAAAATTGAAGGCATTTCTGGGAAAACAGAGCAAATAACCACAGCTAAATTCAAAAGCCTCATTTTCTAATCACTTCTTAAAGCTATTAGGCCCCTTCAGAATGACAATTTTTAAATGTCGTCAGGGTGAGCTTATCTTCAACTCTGACCAACGGAAAAATAATTACAAGCTTACAAACTTAAATAATTTTAAATAAACAGCAAAAAGTTAAATAACATTTTGATCTAAGAAAGTTACAAGTGAATTCAAAGTCCAGATAAATTTGGAATATTGACTTTTACTATAAGTTTGTGAAAATAACAATAAAATGGAATAGCTTCTCATGGGAAGCAGACTTATTCCTGCTAATTTCGCTGTTGTAAATTATTACAAAGATAAGCGACTTTATGATTTTAGAAACTGGACACTAGAGGGATTTAAAGCATCGAAGCAGAAGGAAAAAAACAGGAAAACGTTCTTCATGTTAGTTAATATTGGGACTTAGTAAATGACCCAAAACATTATAACATCAGAAACATTAAAGGAGGTATTTGAAGAATGGAGCAGAAGATAGTAGCCACATTATCAACAATGTAGGTAATGATATCTGTTATGAATAGACTATATCCAAAAGATATTAATGAAGAAGTGACAGATGTAAACCAAATTTTATCTGAAAAGACAGAGAAAGTACCAAAGATAGTATTACTGACAGACCAAGATAATGACTGGAAAAACAAAGCTTGATATACAAAAGAAAACTGGCTTCAGTTTTAAAAATGAAAAAGGAGAAACAAATGACATCTAAGAAGAATGACCTGAAAAATTATTGGGTTTACAAAAGAGGTTTGTTAAAACCTTGAAGAAACCTGTGTGATCGGATAAAAAATTAAAGAGAAATCAAATCCTACAACAATATTTGAAGATTAAGACTGTTAGAAGTAAAAGGAAGAAACATAATGTTGGTTTATTCTGATTAAGGTTAAAATAAGCTTTTTTGGGGGTGGGGAGTTCTGGCAAAGTTGTTTAAGGACTTTTTGCTGACACCAGGATTAAAATGACTTTTACTGGATCTGCTTTTAAATAAAGAATGGGATATGAGAGAAAGGGATATTTGTTTGCAGTATGTAATTTATAGGAGAGAGATGAAGTGCTATTAAATTTATTTAAATTTATGATGAAGATTGGAAAGCACTTCTTTATATATTTCTTTTCTTTTTCTTTTTCTCCTGTACTTTTGCTGTTTTTTCTATTCTATTCTCTTTCTATAAGTTTAATTTGTGTTGTAATCAAAACTCTTAATAGAAATTATATTTAAAAAAGAGCATGACTAACTCCCTTCTCAGAGTAATAACAACAGAAACTCTTGCAGCATCTTAAAGTCATTATTTTAAAAGCTTCTGTGCACCATAGCCCTCTCAGAATAGTGTAAACAAATAATTGAAATGGTACTTTGCCACCCAATTCCAGAAGGTTTCTGCTTGAGTCTCACATGGTTTTAACTATTATACACTTTCCTTAAAAGGATCACATTTGTAATTTAGAGGTGCTCATTGATCCATCTTTGTTGTAGAAGCACAAGTGACCTCTGTAGCCTGGAAGCCTTTTACAAGGTTAGATATCTGAACAGAGATAATCTTGTTTCAGATATCCTTGCCCTGGTGACCCTCTTTGGTGTACTGTAATGTATTGTATCTACTATTGGCCTGTTGATGGGGTTGTAGAAATTGAAGTCTAAGGGATGGGGGTGGGGAAATCCAGATACCTAAGAGTGGTAATCTAACACAGAATAAGCAGGGATGTTCTTTTCCTCCATGTTCAACTGGAGGATCTAGCTATGGCCAGAGTGAAATGTCATCAATACTAGTTTGCCAAGTACAGTCCTTCACAAAAAATTTCCACAATGCAAGCCCACAAAACCTTAATGTTAATAACATTCCTAAATTTATATAATCCAGTGCAAAATCATATCCATAGGGCTAGAAAGGTAGACCTTTTGCAATTGCATGTGTAATTCTAAATTACACATTCTAACATTCTAAATTATCTTCCTTAAAATTCTAACTCCATTATTCTATTACAACAGAGACTTGATTTCTTGGCCAAGATATAAAGTAAAACGAGAAAAATAGAAGCAAGTGTCATGAATTAGCAGTGCAAGTTGTATTTTAAAAAGATAGAAAATGACAATGAAAAGCACGAGCTGTTTATTGAAAATGCTGCCAGCATTCATTGAATTTGTGTTAGCTTTTAATAAAAAAGGTTTTGCCTTGTTTGAAATAAACTGAATGTACCCATAAAAGTTGGCTTCAGATAAATTTGAATATATAATGAGGATGTTGTATCCTTTATGGTCATTTGATCTCAATCTCTGTTGTATCCCAAATATGACTTTAACATCTAACATGCGAGGGGGGAATTATATTGAATTTTGTGCAACTTTTTGTCTTGCTTTAATATTGCTGCATCAGTTGTAATGCAGAGATTAATTGACTAGCTGTTCATTTAAATAATTAATATATTAAGGATATACTGTGATGGGTGGTGAACATTCATAAATGAATGGGAACAGTGCTGAATCTTTTGCTTTTTTTTTTTTTGCTATGGAGCTAAGCTAGTAATACTATTTTGTCATGTTTTGCTTCTGGAATATTTAACTCATGAAAATTATGTTCATTATAATACATTCATGAAGACTTTTTTTGTTTTAAATCATAATGCTTTCTTATTCTTTTTTCAGCTTCATGAATTACTTTTACTGTTTGAATGAACCTTTTTTGTGTCCTGACTGCATATTATCAAAGAGACATTTTGTGCCTCTCATTTGCATTAAAAAAGCAGGGCACAGTATAGTCTAAGAACATAGCTTGAATTTATAGTAGTTGAGTCCTTGCCTCCTGATACAAAGGCAAATCAAAAAGGACAACTAAGGTGTCTCCTAAAATTGTTTCAAAAACTACAAATGAAATCGTAAGAGTTCAGCCTGCTTTCTTATTTCTCACTTAGTAGTATTTGGATGGAAAATTAAAAGAGAAAAGAGAACCAAGCAACAGCTTGCTTTTCTTTTTTCCCCATTTACAGAAAAATATGCAGAAAATACGTTGCATTCTGTTATAATTGATGAAAAAAATAAAAGTTTAATTTTACTCTCACCCCAAAAAACTAAAAACAGAAAAGCTTTAAATAAAAGCAATGATGAAATGTCCTTTTACAGATATGGAAAATAGGTTTGGAAGCAAACCTAAAGTGATTTATCCTTTCTCTCTTTCTCTTAAACAAAAATATCTATGAATATGCATATCTGTGTGGATATGCATTTGTTTGTGTGTGTGTATCTGCACTCTCTCTATACAGTATATATATATATGTGTGTCTGTGTACATGTATGTGTCTGTATATATGTATATTTCTGTTCTCATGTATATAATCTGTTTACATTGAAATAAACCAGGCATATAAATTGTAACTTGGGCAAAATGACACATACATATGCTAAAATGAAATATTTTTAACTCTAGCTCAGCACCTAAGGAGTTCATAGATATATCTGTGTATTTTTTTTATTTTTGGCAACAATGTGGAGGTAATTTGATACTGCTTTCTTCCAGCACATTTTTTGTCATTCCTTCTAAGCCGGAGATTTCAATTCACATACGAATATGGTCCCACCCTGCTCAAGTTTTTCTGAAATCAGTCAAGGTTGCCACTAATTGGATGATAAAATAATGAACTTCCTCAATGCTGTCAATACCTTACTGATTATAGTTATATTCTGCATCTCAGTGGAAAAGAAATGAAAGGTGCTCTAATAATTAAAGCCTCCTACTATTAAAGAATCATCAGCCTGCACATAGTAAATAAGAAAAGCCTATTGCTTACACACAAAAGAGGTTAATATAATCGGCACCAAACATAGCAATCAAATCAGGTTGATAGAAAGTAAGGAAGGGCTCAATGCAACAGTGAACAGAAACAGTGTCCAGGAAATACTAGATGTTTATAAAAAGCATATTAAATTCATTGAATGTTAGGGCAAGGCAAGCATCTTTAATGATAGCTTTCCATGAATCCCATGCTATAAATCAAAGTTCTCTGCTCCACAAGCAGTGAATTGTTCTTTTCTATGCACATATGTGCACACATATACAAACTTTTTGGACTCCAGGTCTTATGTGACAAAGGAAGTGCTCATCTGTTGGGAACTCACTGTATCCATACACAAAGAAATGCACATTTCTACCAATTACTGTGCTCTTTACACTTTTGTATAACTTATTCCAAATATGCCTCAACAGATGGCAGCACCTTGCTGACCTCTTCTCCAACCAGAAGCTACTTAGATGGGCCTGGGAAAAATCTCTTTGGGGAACACCAAAGGAATTTCAGTGCTATAGTTAGAAGGAAGACTGAAGAAAACATTCAACAGCAAACCACTTCACTTGTTTTATCAACAGAAGGGTATGAAGTTTCCACAAAGACATCAAGAGTCAAGCACAAGTCAAAGGCGACTTTACCTTCTTCTTTAGCATGACCTTGACCCCTGATGTATGGGGTGTCTCTTTTGTTTAACATTTACATGAAGTCACTTATCAGTTCTGAGTTTGGTATCATCAGTATGTGGATGACACCAGAGGTGGTATTCAGCAGGTTCTGACCAGTTCTGGAGAAGCGGTAGCAGAAACTTTGAATAGTTTGGAGAACCGGCAAATACCACCTCTGACTGGAGATCCTTCCCCTGCCATGCTCACCAAGCCACACTCATAGAACCAGTAGTAAAAGAATTTGAATCCCACCACTGGATGACAACCAACTGTATATCACAATCCCAAGTTGTGCAGGTAAATGTGCAATGTACTAACCAGGAAATTGATGGCTCAGATATATGAAGAATGGTTTCAGGAACTGGGTATGTCTGGTTTAATGAAAAGAAGGATTGGGGCGATATGGTAGCAGTTTCCCAATATCTAAGGGGCTGCCACAAAGTGGACAGGGTCAATCTATTCTCCAAAGCACCTGAAGGCAGAACAAGAAGCATTGAATGAAAACTAATCAAGCCTAAATTTCCAAATGAGATGTTCATTGAATGAAAATTAATCAAGGAGAGAACCAACCTAGAAATAAGGAGACATTTCTTGACAGAGAGAACAATTAATCAGTGAAATTGTTTGCCTCCAGAAGTTGTGGGTGCTTCACCACTGGTGATTTTTAAAGAAATTAGACAATGATTTATCTGAAATAAATAGGGCCCCATGCTTGAGTATGGGGTTAGACTAGACAACCTCCAAGGTCTCTCCCAATTTTGTTATTCCATATCTTAGCGTATGGTGTCTTCTTTGGTCTGAATGAGGAAAAAGCTTTGGTTCAATATTAATAATATTCAGTTCAGGGATATTTTCATCACTGGTCTTGGTTAGTGTTGCAATTTCCATTTAAGATTGGTACACGATTTGGGGGTCCTCGCAGTTACTGCTCAACAAGCAGATGGCAACTATGGGCAAAAGATCCTTTGCACAGGTTCATTTTATGGTCCAGCTGGGTCAATAATAACAATAGCAACATGTTTCTCAGTGATTTCTATCATGTATGGAACAAATCACTAATTTTTTTTGTTTCTATTCCTAAATTATGTTAGCTTAAATTCTCAAATGAGATGTTCATTAATCCATGCTCTTCTTCCATATGTTATTTTCAAGGGTTTTTCAATGCACAAGCTTCCAGAATGTTGAAACAGATCCCTAAACTACAGCCACTTTCTTTAAGAAGGATTTTTAAATATATTACAATCTGCATTATGTTGGAAGAAAGTGATCACAGCTTGTACGATATTATAAAATCTGATCTTAACTAAGCAGGTAATTGAAAGAGTTTCAAATGTTTTATTATTTATGGGTGTTTTTATTAATTTGAATTGTCTTATATGTTAAGTATGCTATGGCATGAGATTCCATGTATCTTAATTAATTTTGCTCTTTTAGTGATTACAAATTAGTTTTTATTAGATTCTTCTTTTGTAATTTTATTATATAAAGATTTGTAATTATTAGTTGCCTTTTCCATTTTGATATTTTAATTGTGTCTTAAATTGGTTATTACATATTGCACTGAAGGAACTCAGTAAGACATGGAAAGAATTTCAGCTATATCCTGTGTAATAATTTGGAAAGGGAAAATTTATTAAATAACGTAATTCATTCCCATCAATTTTCCACAAGAGCAACAGAAAACACACAAACTTTTTCCAGCTTTTAAGGTATTAATAAGGATATAGTTAGAACAGTTATTCCTGATTAATTATAATTGCTTTGCTACATGTTGGGCATATGTTCAATAAATAATAGGGCTCCTTGGCTGCTTTGGAATACCCTACTTTTAACTTCTGTTAGGATTCTACTTCTTTGAAGCATCTGCCACTTGAAAAGGATACATGTTACTGAAATGGAACAAGATTAGGAACAAGGAAGGAGTAGATCAGATACTTGTTCCTCCTCCACTTGTTCTTCTCCATTTTTTAAAGAGCTTTAGTTCAAAACTTAATGAAGCTGATATTAATTAATTCAAGAGTGAATGCAAACATTTTTTAGAATTTAGTCCTGATGTAAAATGTTAACTGACTAGGAAAACCAAAGGAGCTTATTTGGTCCCATTCCATGATTACCAGGACTACTGTACCACAGATTAGAGACTCTGTCTCTGTATGCCTCCCAAGGTGAGGTCTTGGAGAGACTGGCTTGGCATCTGGCAATAGCAAGACTTTATTACAATGGTAGTTTGCTATTCATGCTACTGCTGATGAACAAGAGCCGTTTTGATAACATTAAGGTCATTCCACTGTACCTACAATTGCATAGGGAAAAGATGGTACAAAAACCACAAGCCCAAAAGGCAACAGGCTGTTTTCAAAAAATGAGAATATATTCTTACATTATTTAAATGAAGTAAAAAGCTTATTAAAAGTGCTTTAACATATCACTATTCCAACATATTCAGCACATAAATTAGAGGTGGGTGTATCATTTGAGTATCATAAAGAACTAAACTTCTAAAACTCAGAGAAAGCTAATGAGTTCCAAAGGGTTTACAATTTAGTTTATTTTTTTCAAACTTACAGTTGTTCTTAGATTTCATCTTTCACTATCTAGAATAAAAGTATCCCTTGCTTTTAAGATGGAGGATGAATTTTCTGAGACCTCAAGTTGCAAATAGGTGATAGAAATTTGAAAACAAATTCCACAAAACATGATTTATAGCTTTTTTTTGAAGACATAGTGTGAAACAGTGCAATACTTGTGACTTTCAGTTCTACCAAAGTTCACAGAATTCTATTGCTGCATTTTAGAATTAAATTCATTCCATTCTGCTTTAACTATCTTTGTGGGTCTGTGTCCATGCATGTGCAGGGGTGGGATTCAACCTGTGTTACTACCAGTTCGATGACTATGTTTTGCGCATATGTTTTGTGTAAAAAAACTTTAAGCTGTGCCGCCCGGACAGCTGAAAAGTGCAGTGCGCAGGGGCACAGCGCTTGAAAAGCCACTTTTTTTCTGCTTTTTTCAACCTCAGCTGTGCCGCACAAAGCAGCTGAGGTTGAAAAAGCAGGAAATAAAGGACAGGTAAGAGCCCAGCTGGGCCAAACAGCAGCAAACACAGAACTGGTTCAGTGTCTGCTGCTCTTCAGAGCTACCGGTTCTTTAGAACCAGGTAGAACCAGTAGCATCCCACCCCTGTGCATCTACTAAATATAAGAAGAAAATAAACAGCTTGAGAAATGGACTGGGAAAACCGTGGGCTCCATCATTCTTAGTTATCTTGTTCTCCACTCCCGTCTTCTTGCATTATTATCCATAGCTAGTAATGTGGTAAACCTAGCTATAAAGTTATGGCTTCCTTTGAGTCAAATTCAACCCTTTGTAACTTGACAAACAAATTCACACAGTTTTCTTGGCAAACATAAGCAAATGGATTGCCACTTAACCCTTGTGCAATGTTTTCTAACTTTTTAGTCTAGTCTAAAGTCTCAGATTTCCTGGTGGTTGCCTATCCAGCTATCTGACCCTGCTTCCAGAAGCCTCCGAGCTCAGATAAGGTAAACCAGGTGCTACAATACAACTATCAATACTATGTATAAAGCATTACATGAAGGAGGGGAGAAAGGTAAAATTCATGCAACTATAACCCCGCACTCCTTTACCCTCAAACTAACCTCTATTGACCTCACCCCATTTCCTAAGAGGTCTGTAAGGAGCGTGCATGAGCGTACAATCGGGCCTGTCGTCCCTGTCCTATTGTCCCCAATTATTAATTCCTATTTCATGTATTTTTATTCTTATTTCTATTATATTGTAAGCATTTGACAAAATAAATAAATAAAAATAAATAAATAATTGTGTGATTTCTAGATTTCTTAAGCTAAGACTGCAATAATTTAAGTGGGTATCTATTATAGGCTCTTGTCATTCATGCAAGCTAGTTTTGTAGATCTCCTGAATATACTAAAAGCTTTGAATCAGGAGAGCTCCCCCCCCTCTGCAATTTATGCACACATTTATTTTACAAATTATGATTAATTCTACTGACAATTCTATAATATTCTATATTACTTGAGGAAGAAGGGAATGAAAAAGTTATATTGAAGGAGAAAAAGCAAAATATTACCTCACAAGAAGAAAACCACTTCCTTTTAAATATGCAGAAACAGCATACATTGGAAATGCTTAAAGGCTGCATTTCTTTTTTATGATTATGCTGTAATAAATTGGATTGCTACGAGGGGATTTATAATGCAATTGCTTTAATCCAAACTATTTCACCCACTTATAAAAATTGGTATAATATATACAAAGGACTGTAATGAAATGATATTTGAAAGCAACACCGAGCTCTATCAGTGGTAAAAATTACTATTGTATCAATCCTGTATGCATTGAAACTTGCTTGGATACCACAATCCATTTACTGAGAGGCAACTGGTAATGTTTCTAAAGCATTTAACTATATAAATGTAGTTGAAGAAATTATGTTTTGTTAACTTTTATTTCTAAAAAGTCAGGAGTATTGTATATAATATAGCTGAGTGATGGGTTTCTCTCTCTTTTTCTATAGTTGAGGTATGATAATACATGTATATCTTCCCTTTTCCCATCATGAGCCTAAAGCGGGTCTACTGGAGATTCTCAGATGGTTTCAAATCTAAGTAACTAACTGGAATCAGACTAGCATAGTTTCAGCAAAATGTTGGTTCATGTGCCCTTGGACCAGACATAAGAGCTCAAGTACTGACAAATTAATAGGCTGCATATAAAGGATATCAGCTCGGCTCATTAATTAAAAATGCACAGATGATAAATTATCTTAAATGTAGCATAGTAAAGAGATGAAATATTACATGCAAGCAACACTGAGACAATTACTTAGTAAAAGCATTTCCAGTCAATTATAACAGCCACATGAATTTAAACCAAAATTTTAATTAATTAAAGTTTCCACCAAAAAGCTACCTGGAGACCCTTTAGGATATTAATGAAAATAACTATGTAATCGGGGGGGGGGAATCATTTCTTTCCCTAATGGCTATAAAAAGTTTGATGAAAGGATATGTTGTTTGTAGACAACACAAACTAGATCCCTTCAAGTAAATATTTCAGGACTAGAAGTTGAGATTTTAATTAATAGTTTCATGTTTTAATCTAAGTAGTTTTAACAAGCTTAAAGATGCCCATGTATGATTAGAATTGTTCCTTTAACCAATTTATTTTAGATTTTTATCACACCTTTTTAAAGTTATTGAATTGTTTGAATTATTTTTTGAGTAATATATAAGTTAGTGTAACAAACATATTGAATATTTCTTCCTCCTCCTGCTTTCCTCACAACAACAACCCTATGAAATAGGTTGGGCTGAGAAGAGTGGATGGCCCAATCTGACCAAGCCAGGTTTTTTGTCCCTAAGGTGGGATGAGAACTCACACTCTCCTGGATTCTAGGCCAGCACTTTAACCACTATAACATTCCCCTGCTTTCTTATTGTGCTGTTTGTCAGTGTTTCAAGATCTCCCTTTATATACATCGGATAACAAATGTTTTGCCATATAGGCAATCCTCAACTTAAAAGAATATGGTTGTTGTAAGTCATTGCAGTCACAAATTGAAGCATTATGTTATTGGACCTGATTTTTTTGATATTTTTTTGCAATTTGTTGATACTACAGCGGTTAAGTGAATCAGATTTCCCCAATGGGCGTTTTTGAAAGAAACCAGAAATAAATGCTGGAAACCAACAAAAAAAAAAGTCACAATTCAGAGTCGTCTGGCTGTGGGATGCTGTAAATGGCTATAAAGGCAAGGATCTAAAATGCAATAATGTGGCTGCAAGGGAAAGGGTGCGGCTGTCATAACTTTGAAAATGAATTATAAGTAGATTTGGCAGGTATGTGTGTGTCTGTTGTAAATTCAAAAGGTCATTAAACAATTGGATGTAAGTCAAGGACTACCTGTACTTGTGAACCACAAAATTATAGTAAGGATAAGCAAATGTTCCCAATTGAGCGATCTTTCTTACATGTGAGTTTAACATGTATAAAATGCTAAAACATCCTTTAAAAAAAGATGACATAAATTGAATATAGGCTTCTCCACTTCCTGTGGCAGTTGTAAACTTCTGAATTTAAAATCTATACTCAATTTGTGAATTTGGGATCCAGCAGTCACTCCATTGGTTGCTAGATCATCTGTGATATTTGCCTGTACAATCTGTAGGAATGAGAGGCAATCTACTCCTGGAGGCTGCTGGATATGGACGAATTGCTAAGACCTAATCAGGATTTAATTTTTCTGTTCTGCAAATTTCTTGAACAAAACAATGTAAAACCTTGCACTTTCAGTTTTGGAAATGTTGTGAATAAGGTCACTTGAATGCATATCAGTGTTTCAACATATTTATAGGCAGAGATACTGTGGATGAAGATAACTGTGGCGTTGAGCTATTTTAGCGACAAGTTATATCTTTCAGGAAATGGATAAACTGTTTGGAGAACTTACTACTTGCTCTTTCTTATGAGAATCTGTCAGGGTTGAAATGTACATATGGACCTCAGCTGTATCTTACTGCAGCTTTGAGTAAAAAAACTGACAAAAAGTTTTTGTTGAAATTTAGATCCAATTGTTTCAGAGGACTGTTGTTAAATACAGAATGTATCACACTTGAAATTTATAGTTGTCCTTTCAACTCCTGGCAATATCAGATCTGGTAATAAAATCTATTCCAACAATTTCAAACCTAATTATGGGTTGAAAAGACATTTGGTTGCCTCAATAAAGAGTGCAAACTATATCCACATGAAATTAAGTGGGGGAAATTATTCAGAGATTTAGGATTAAATGTCATCTGTAAATAGATGGCGCTTAGGCCCAAGCATCTTCTTGTACTATATAGTAATGAAATTCTTGAATCTACCTACAAACACTTTTTTACAATAACTGAGGACAGGAAAATGGATTTACCAGATTCATATTTTTTACTTTCACTTCTTCCAAAGGATCAAGCACAGGTCTTGGTAATAATAAAAAACCAAGAAACTCTTGGGCTCAGGAGTACTTTTTACTAGATTAGGCCAATATGCCAGTTACAATCCTATGCAGAAAGAATATAACTCACTGCAGTTTTCCAGGTTAGTTTGCTGCAATATAAAAAATGCCCTGTGTCAGCATGCAAAGAGTTAACATTTCTAAACTATTTAAAGAAGCAGCAGCAGCAACCAGGCATCTGATTAAAATTAGGGCAAGATTTGAAGTGTTCTGTGTATTAGTTTTAAAATTCTATGCTGGAATTGTCAGACTCCTCAAAGGATGCACTTGGGCTATTCATCGTATTCCATAAGAATAAAGAATCATAGGTTAATATCATCCATAAAAAATAAGTACACTCATATATTAAAAAAAAAGTAAAATCTAGAAAACAGGAACAAATCTTCCATCCCAAAGAGAGCAATCATCCTGTTTCTAGTGCATCTAAAGAATCTTGCTGGGAGCAGGAGCCTATTCTCTGGCATTTATTTTCCCACTTAAATTACAGTGATGGTGTAGCCTCATCTCATTAGAGATCATTGTCCCCAGTAGACAGTTGTGTTTATGGGGGATTCTTGCTGTTCCACACCTGCTGCTCAGGTTGCTATGTGATAAAGACTGCCTACAAACAGCAGTCTTGAGCTTGCTGGACTGCAACTGATGAGCCCAGGCTAATTCAGGGGTGATTATGTAGTTTACTGGACCACTAAACCTCTTTAAGCTTGTAATTACTGCCTATTTGAGTAAAGAACATTCAAAAGCAATTCACTGCATCATGCCTGCCACAGCTGGAAGCAGGCTGCCAGCAGTCTGCAGGGACATTAAAATCTACAGGGACAAAGATTCAAGCACAGCTAGTAGGCACTAAGAGCAGCCAAATGTATGCACATTCCTCCTCACCTTTTCTGACCAGCCATGCCATTAAAAGTGCAGTAAAAACTATAGATAAGCAATAAAGATGAAAAATAATGTTGGATAATGGAAATACTATACTGTAATGATTTCCCTTCCCCACCCTCCCGCCTTTTTTAAAGAATATGCTGGAAGAAAATGTAATATTGTTTTCCGGCCAAGGTGCTTTTTATTTTTGTTTTTTGAAACATCCCTGGACTCAAGGGTCAGAAGTATCTTACATTCAAGAGCATTGTTCACAAAGAGGGCATCCTGTTTTTATTGCAAGGTGAATGCAGTATAGACTTCTACTTCATGATTTATCCAGACAAATAATATCAAATGGACATTATGCTTGTGGAATTCATTTTCATATCATCGGCTACACAAAGGCTCCTGATGTTTATTCACAGTGTATTCAGCAATTCACATTGAAGGCTGCTTTTCATATGAGATTTAGTAATCAACTTTGCCTCAGATTGGTGGTGCCTACAATAAATATGTAAGTGTGAAGGGCATCATAACCACATAGGAGCACACATCTGGGATTTCTGGCTGCTTACATTGTGTGTTTAGGGACATTATTCACTTTTAATAGCTGTCAAATGTTCACTGCAGAAAATATTTGTATAATCCTAACTGTAATAAATGTTATTGCTGCAAAATGAAGAAAAGAGTCCTAGCCCTTTTAAAGAATGTGGAAAATCAAAGAGAACATTAATAAAAATTATGTTATACATGACCATTTGGAGCACATGCCAGTATTATTGGAAAATCGAGAACATCAGAGATTGTAGAGATGTAAATAATCCTTGCCACACATTAATAGCATTATTTGATCAGTTCCAAGATTCAGGATGTGGTTTTGAGTTCTTTCACTATGAAATGGCATTATGTATGCACAAAATAGAAGACTTATATAAAACTCCAAGCATTGTAGAAGTGCAGATATGTAAAAACTGATCTCTTAAGTGGGAGAATCTCCAACAGCAAAACAATAAGGGCCAAACATGCTCTCTGGCCATGGACATACATCACTAAGAAGCAATGGAAGACAGGGAGGCAAGTGGAAATAATGGCGAATTTTGTAGAAAGGCATAGCTGAACAAAAGTAAGCACTCAACTCGTTCATATTTTCTTACAGATTCCACGGATCTATTTGATCATTCTGGTCTATTTTGATCTAAAAATTATATTGGCTTGAATAACACCTATTTAATTTTGAGACAACTATTGTGAGAAATTCAAAGGCTATTTTGCTACAAAACACATAAACACACACACACACACCTATCAGTAGTTTTCTGCATGGTATGCAGAAAAATCAAGACTAGGCTAAGGCAATTTTACCTAACAATATTTAAGAGAGTTATCCTGTCAAGTATTGTCATTTTGAGTACGATGTATGTATCCAGAGGAAGAGCAGGTAATGGATAGGCAATTTATATAAAAAAAAGTTGTTACAAGGGATTCAACCACTAAACAAGGGGCTGAGCATAGGCTGTGGGTTAATAAGATAGAATCACAGTGTACAGTACAATTTCCAAGTGTTGCTTCAAACCAATTTTATTTTAGGTGGGCAAAATAACCACGGACACCTGAAAATAAGCTTTTCTGCAGGACTTTTGAGAGGTCAGGCAAGGGAGAGAATCAACACACTTTTATAAACTGTGAAAAGGTACAGGAAAGTAACAGGCTGCACCCAATTTTATATTAGTGAAAGAGTGTTCTTGCAATGGAGTTTTCCAATCTTTCCTCTTAATTTAGCCAACAGAAATCTTCTTCTAAGAGTTCAAAGTAACTATTGGAATCCTGCAAAACTCCTTGCATGAATTCAAGCTCCTTCCTACAGTACTTCTGTAAGGCACTTTGGATTGTGTTTTTTTAAATTACTTTGAACTTGAGGGATACGGCACAATCACAACTGAAGGTATTAGAGAATAACACAATGAAAGTAAAATAGACAGTTACAAAATGTTATATAGTCCTTTTTCTTTTTTAAAAAAGCTTACTCATTGATTCTACATTATCATTCCACCAGTGTATGGATTAAATGCAAAACAATATTTCTGTAAATATAAAGGAAATATTTTGAAATGTATTATTTGCTTGTGTATGATCCAAGAAAGTTTTCCATATTTAAGATTCACTCCTACCAGTTTAGTGTATCAGATGCGCAGATGTCTAAGGTCTTTTAGGTAACCTCCAAACAACTTGATGCACTCTTTTCATAATCCCTAGTCAGAAAGATTTTTGATTATGATTGCCAGGATGATGGGAATTGTAGTCTAACACGCTTGGAAGATACCAGATTGGGGAAGGCTGATGATAGGTTCCCAAAGAAGAACAGTTCCTATATTTAGTATATGTCTCTAACCGATGGAATGCATTTTTTAAGTGCATTGTTTCTGCAAATTATATTTTTCCTGGTGTAGGAAAAAAGTTACAATAAATCTCTACTGGGCATATTATTCTGATGTGCTGAATGGCAGGTAATGCTTACAAGTGAAAACAACTTGGAAACAATATTCTTCTTTGCAAATGAATTTGTTGCAGCAAAAATAAATGCTTACACACATCCTATGACAAAAAAATACATTGTTATGAGAGATCCCCAAATTTATAGACCATATCTTCTGAATTTGTATGGCAAATTTATGATGTTCAATGACATAGAAATAACTAAAGTATGAATTAGTTAACTAAAGTATGCAATTAGGATAATGTAATATTCAGTAGTATAAAGATGAGCTATAACCACAAGATTCCATCCAAAATCCAAGCTATCTGACTTTTTTTTAGCAAGAATGTCTTATTTGTTATTAAATTCATATGCTACCCATCTCACTCTGGAAAACAACTCTGAACCCTAACTCATGAAATGTTGAAGTTGGCTTTCAAAGTTGTGCAGAGTTTGGGAGCTCTTCTGATCTTTGTAAAAGTATGTGTTGGCACACTTAGGACTAAATATGACATTTACAGGCATGATTGCCCCTTCTATATGGATAAATCATTTAATTTGGAGATGGTCTGTATTAGCTTCCAGTACAGATGTCACTCATTGGTCTCCCTCTGGGTTTTCCTCATCCTCACGTTTCACATAAGAAATAGCAATTTTGGCAGACAAAGTACTTCACCTACTTTTATGCAGCATTCAGAAGTGCTGACTCACATATAAATCATAATTCATCTCAAGTAACTTTGGAGGAATCTATTGTTCCTTATGGAACCAGAGAGTCGGTCTGACAAAATTCAGCTTGGAACTAAGCCAAATACAATCTATACTACTTTTCATGTAGAAGATACAATGTATCTTTTCTAGAGATTAGAACATTTTTGTGTAATGCAATTGAAGTTACCATCCACAAGTGTATCATTCTTTTCAGATGTATGTATGTATGTATGCATGCATGTATGTATATAAAACCTGTAAGGATTTAATTGCATGTGTTCCCTCAGTGGGAACTGGAAAGGATGATACACCTGTATAACTTCTTGCATTACATGTATATAATATATAATATGGAATGGACAGGATCCTCTGACTGTTAGTTTGGTCATGTATGTGTGGAGAGAGCCTTAGTCATACTTGTACATGACCTGTGGCAGAGCTGGGATTGAAATGTTGGATCCATTTTTGTAGTGCTTGATTTTGAGGTGGCTTTTGATATCACCAACCACAGTATCCTTCTAGACTGTTTGTAGGGATAAGAAATTGGGGGGGGGACTATTTTACAATGGTTCTCTCTCATTCTTCAGGTCCAGTTCCAGTTGGCATTGATTGGGGAGTGAGGTTACTCCCTAGAATCCTCCTCTGAGGAGTGCCACAATTTCTCTCCCCTCTAATTCAACAATTCCATAAAAGTACTGATGAGGTTATTTACAGATTTGGAGTTCAGTATAGTCAGTACACCGATTATATCTTTTGAGCCAAGGCCAGCAAAAGAAAGCTATTAGAAGGTATGTCCTAGAGATGTGATTTGGGCCTTAGATAGGATTCCCCATTCAAGAATGGTGCACAATATTCATGGACTTATAGCTCCTGCTTCATGAGCAGGTGGCAGCTGTAATCTGGAAGGCCTTTAGATAGCTGTATCTGGTACACCAGTGGACAAGCTCCTGGATTTGGAGGCCTATCACCCACTCATATCTCAAATATTGCAATATGCTTCATTATAGGAGTGCCTTCGAAGGCCATCTGGAAGCTTAACCTGTCCAGAAGCAGTAGTGATGGCAGTTTGGAAATGCCTCAGTATGCCCATGTGACACCTGTGCCTTATGAGATGCACTGGTTCCTAGATTTATTCCATGTATGATTCAAAGTCATGGAATTAATACTATGGGCACAGGGGTAAAATTATGAGATTTAAAGAATAGACAGATGAGTAGAACTGCAGGAATTTGAATTTTCCACATCAATGGTAGCGATATGACAGTGGTTAAATGAGAGATAACCTCTCAGGTACCATATTCATGCTGAAGCAGGCTTAGTACTGTGACTAAATATGCGATATGACCGTGGTTAAATAAGAGATAACCTCTCAGGTACCATATTCATGCTGAAACAGATTTAGCACTGTGACTGTAGCTAAGGACTAGTTCTTGACTAGTTCTTTTCCTCCTTTTGAAGATCTTTTCCTTTAAGTCAGCAGCCCCAAACTTTCCAGCTCTGCAGACTGGCAGCAGTGGCAGGGTGGGGGTGGTTTTGTGCATATCAGAAGAGCTTTGCCCACTTGCTCACTGATTATGCAGCCCAGTTCCCAACAGGCCGCAGACCAGTGCCAATCCTCAGACTGGGGATTGGGGACCCCTACTTTAAATTACTTTCAAATAACATGATGCCTAACATCTCCAAGATGCCCTGCCTTGGCAACTTCCAGACTTGTACTCTATCTGTACATTTTATTTTATTTTTTAAATGAAAGAGGCTAATACAGGGACATGAAGACATAAATAGAATACAATAGAATACAATAGAATAGAATAGAAGAACTTCATTGTCATTGTACAAGTACAACGAAACTGTGGATGCACCCCAGCAACTGTTTGCAATACAATAAAACCAAAGCACTTAAAAGATAAAAATAAGAAAAATAGAGTACCCACATCTCCATTTGCAATTTGAGAGTACAATATCTACAAATATACACATATCTACAAAGATAGACTACAGGCACCTGGGATGTTAAGTCTACAGAATAGAAGCCAGAGGAAGATGATATAAAACTAGCTGGGATTGAAACGTTAGATCCATTTTTGTGGTGCTTGATTTTGAGGTGGCTTTTGATATCACCAACCACAGTATCCTTCTAAAATTATTTTCCAGGGTCACAGAAGTAGGACTGGAAATAATAATAAGATATATCCATTACTTTGTTACTTATTACCCTGTTTCCCCGAAAATACAACCTACCCTGAAAGTAAGTCCTAGTTTGATTTTTACACATGTGCCCAATATGTGCCCAATATTTTTACACATGTGCCTCCAAAATAAGCCCTAATTAAGATCCTGCCCACTCCAGAGCGCACAGGTAAAAATTAAGCTAGGGTGGGGATGGGGGTGGAACTGCCCTACTACTTACTTCTGGACAGTTGTAGCCAGGCCTCTCACACCCCGACACCTGCCTTGCCAGCCCATTTCTTCTGCAGGTGGCAAGGCTAGCAAGAGTTTCCTGAAGGTCTCTGTAGCTGATAACAAAGCTCTGGATCGATCTGGAGCTCTGTTATTAGCTGCAGAGGCCTTCAGAAAAACCTTGCCAGCCACATAAAAAGTTCCTGAAGGCTTCTGACAGCGAAAAGGAGGGGGGGGTGAGGGTTATAAGTAAGGTTAGTCAGTGGATGACTTCCCCTGAAAATAAGACCTGATGCCTTTTTTTGGTGGCAAAAGAAATATAAGACAGGATCTTATTTTCGGGAAAACATGGTACCAACAACTACCTAGATTTTAAGTATGAGGACAAGCTTCCTAATGATATGATTTGTACAACAGTGGCAGACTGAATCCGTCTCCTTGCAAAAGCTGTGTGTTGCCCCATTTCTGTTTTTTTTAAAGAAGACGTTCAACAGATACCTGTTTCATTGGTTTTCCTGTACATAATAGAGCAGTAGACCAGATGATCCTTGTAATTATTTCCACTTCTATGATTCTATAGTTAGGAAGAAATTAAAAGTGGTATGTACAAAAGCCAAATGACAGTTTCTAGCATAATGTTTATTTTCAAGAATGTCCTTATTTTCCTTTTAAAGAAAACAAATATATTAAATAAAAGTATTAAATAACCACAGTATAGCCCTTTATCTGGAAGTATGTCTATCTATCCAAAAAAGGCAACCGGGAGGGGAGGATGGGAGTAAAGAAAGACTGTAGACCTGGAGAGTGTGGCAGGAACAGCTTCCTCTCTATGCTTCCTAGTAAATGAATAGTTTTTTTTCACCAGCCATAGCCATCAGGGCAGCCGTTTTGTGAATAGGCTAACTCTACCATGGCAACCATTTTGTTAGAGTATCAATGACATACACTCAAAATTCCAAATGTGCTGACCAGCCCCCCCACCCCCCTCCAATGCCTACTTCTGCTCTATACATTCTTTGCTGCAGTGTGTCTTTGTTTAAGGAAACAAATGGTTACTCCATTCCTACAGATTAATCTGTGCGTATTTATTCATACTGACAATGAACTTCAAAGCGGACAACAAAATGTTTTTCTTTCTTTAACTCCCTATCTCTTTGGGATTATTCTCTTAGGAAGAATGATCCATTTTTTAAAAAAGTGTTGCTTTTTAAAAGCAACGAAGCTGTTAGCTGTGTGCAGTTTTATACATAAAATCAAAATCAGTGAGAGACATTCAATCACCTGTGAGTGCACATGTATTTTTATTTAAAACTAATATATATTAGGTGCAACAGTTCTGTTTGCTGTGATGTTACATACTATTTATCAGGATTATATAACCCACTTCCTTCCAAGGGTTAAACACTCCTTTTGGAAAGTGATGTTGGAGCCAAATAATAATTAAATGTAATTTATGCTTATTATTTGAAATGGACTAAATATTAGGACTATCTGATATTTTCCCCATAACATCAAACATTACAATTCAAACAGCATCTGGCTAGACTCTGGAGGCTTCAGGTTATGCCTCCCTCTTTTAACTGATCATTACAAGGTTAGATTTCTCCTATTAATACAAGTTGGAATAAGTTTATAGCATTGCACTTGCCTCCTCCATACCCTCCTTTCAGTTTTTCTCACCTGCAATAAATAAGTTATATATTTGTGTGTATAAGTATATACAGTACATGACTTCAAATAAATGTTCCCCTTATATTAAGACACTTCTCCTGAAAAATACATACATTTTAATTTTTTTTCAGAATGGAAAATCATGGAGAAAAGGTACAGAAGACAACCTGTTTCTTAAAAAACAACTTTATCCACGAACCTGTATACTGTAAGTTGCCAAAATTAGACTATAGATTCTGTTCCTTGACCCCAACTGGCAAGAGATAAATATAAAAGGAAGGAATGTTCTTCTTTTCTATCCAGAAAAGAGTGACATTTATTAAGATAAACAGCTACATAATATCGATGGGTGGGTGGGTGGATGGATGGATGGATGGATGGATGGATGGATGGATGGATGGATGGATGGATAGATAGATAGATAGATAGATAGATAGATAGATAGATAGATAGATAGATAGATAGATAGATAGATAGATAGATAGATAGATAGATAGATAGATAGATAGATAGATAGATAGTTGCTATGGAGAAAGAGGAGGAACTTTGTCCTATTCAGATATCAGTGGCTGTACCTTCAAGTACCAAGACTGCTCAAAGTCAAAATACTGCAAGTATGCAGAGGAGGATAACCCTCGGGACCAGGGGAAAAAGAAGCTTCTGACTCCTGCTCTGGTTGCTTTTCCTCTTACTTTTCTTCTTCTTTTATTTGAATTCTTAAAATGGATTGACCCATGAATAGTAGTGCTGTGCAATGCTTCAGTTTCAAGCTTCCACATTCATTGAAAGAGTGAATATAGCTGCTGACACTTTAAAGCTGTCATAGGATCCTATGAAATGATGCAGCAACTTTAAGCTGACATAGAGAATTGCTCTATTTGCACCCCAGAAAAGATTTATGCAGCTTTTGGAGACAGTGTCTGCAGCTTTACAACCCCCCCACCTGCAACAGAACAACTTGGGGAAAAGTTGATTTTTCAGTTTATAAATGTGGAGAACTACTTGGGATAAGACCACATTTTCCATATGCTAAAGCATATGAAGTAGAAAATGTTATCCCTGCTGTATTTTCCAAAATCCAGACTACCAAATCAGATTTGTTCTTGGTAAGAATGACATCCCTATTCGCACTCTCTGTTGATCTATTGAGTATCTCCACTGAATTAAAGTGGCATGAGATAATAGAATAAAGGTTGCATTCAAATACAAGCAAATTTATTCTTAGCTCTGTGTGTTTTCCTATGTACATGGTAGATATAACCTTAAATCTGCAATCCTCGACCTTCTAACATGACAGTAAATCCCAAATAAATATGTTAATCTCTGTTGTGTGAGAGTCTAATTTCTAAATAAATATAAAAAGTTCTGTTGATGTCAATGGGCATTCCTTCAGCAGACAGGGCATTTGGAATGAGAGTGTAGCTATGTAAAAGGCTTAAACTAAATAGGATTTCCAGGATACCAGTCCTTTAGGAGCTACTCATCTCTTGTTGAAGGCAATGAAAACAAACATCCTCTGTGAAGTTCAAAAGACCAGACCCCTCTGCCTCATTCTCTTGGAATGTTACACTGGAACTATTCATAGCATGCTGCTCTCAGCTACTTGGCTTGGGCTGATCAGATCGCAACCAACAAACATATACATATATGTTTATGCCTATCAAAAAGCCCTGTGGAAGCTGGTACTCAACAGGAAACCATGAGGTATGTGAGATATATACACGTAAAGTAAAACAGAATCATTTCTAGGGCCTGATTTAAGTAATTAACTGACAATCATCTCATTTGGAATTGGCTTTTTTCCTCTTTTAAAGACAAAAGAAACCTCACGCATACCTGGACATTCGTTCTAACCATTTGGAAGGTAACGGGAGAATCTGCAAGGGAAAAAAGACAAAAAGCAGACCCTCTTCTCCAAATGCCTCTCAGTAAAGGAACAAAGACTTATAACCCTCTGTGAGTACTACTTCATCAAAGAGAAAAAAAAGTCAAATCAATGGATTTTGAAGGAAAAGCATTTGAATTTAATGTAGCTTTCAGCACATTTATGTTGTGATGGCCATTAAAAATGCATAGAGGTAAAAACACATGATCACTTAGTCTGTTTGGTACATGCTAGGTGAAAGAAGGCCCTGTCATTTTTCTTTTTTTACAAAAAGCTAAATAAAAAGTTACAGTGCAAAGGGTCTCTGCTAAGAAATCTGAAAGAGAAAGACAATGATTAAATCTTGGTTCTTCACCTTGTTTAAATTAATGGTTTTATTTTTGAAATCCTATTGTCTTGATGATGTGATAAAGCAGTTAATCATTGTGTGCAGACATGTTCTGCCTCTCTTTTCACTGCAACTTGCTTTAATAATAAAGGAGACACAAGAGCATGATCGCAGCATTACTGGGATATTTTTTTTTCCTTTTTAAATCTATGACATTAACCAAAAATGTGATAATGGATGTTCTCAGGGGTCCCATTTATAAACAATTTTATACGGGGTAAAATGCAAACTTATACCTCTGCAATTACCAATGTCCAGTTTATCCCTGTTTTAAGAATGTAATATTGACAGTTGCCAGAGGCTTTGGTAATTGCCCCCAATCTGCTTTTCATTTTTCTGAAGTATACACCTATATAGCAAACATAAGGGTGGAAATCTGATGACATCACCTAACTATTTTTTTGCTTATGTTTTATGCATCATGCAAAAAAAAAAAAATTGCTGTTAGTTTAATTTTGAGATGCAAAGTATCTAGACTTATGCTGTGAACTATAAAATGCCTCCAGATAGCTGACAACTGAAGGAATGCCTAATTCAGAATACAAGCCTCCTTTGGATGTTAGGTATTTTATTAGACCAGCAATATATTTTGGGGTGGGGGTGGGGGGAACAGTTCAACTGAAAAGGTTTCTTAAAGTGGTTTCAACCTAGGTATCCAAAGTGCTGAAAGGATTCTTCATCTACTGGACCATGCAACACGTCTCTATCTGGGCAGTATAAAAGACTAAAATGAGCAGTTTTGTAAGCTACTTTTATTCCTAGAAGCCTGAGCATGAAAAATATTTCATAAAAGGGACCTCTGCCCAGAAAAGCAGCTGAAGATCAATAGTGCCATAGTTCCAATAGTTTCATTTGGCTCTACTGCAAGGAGGCTCCAAGTCTGAGGTGACAACTACACTCTTCCTCTGTAGTCAATCAGAGAGGCAAGATCACTGGCCATCAACCCTACAACTATGTCAATGCATATTAACATTCAATTATCTGTCCTAGAAATAACCCTCCTCTTTATGCATTGTGTAATTGAGCACCTGGCAGATAATAAATCAAATTAGGAAGCAATAGTCAGGAACCAGGCACTATGAGCTGGCTTTCTAATATAACAAGGTTTTTAATATAAAAAATATTTAAAGTTTTATAAGAAACATAATAATTAACACAAGAAGGAAGGGGGGAGGGAGGGAGGGAGGGAGGGGCGGAAGGAAGGAAGGAAGGAAGGAAGGAAGGAAGGAAGGAAGGAAGGAAGGAAGGAAGAAGGAAGGAAGGAAGGAAGGAAGGAAGGAAGGAAGGAAGGAAGGAAGGAAGGAAGGAAGGAAGGAAGGAAGGAAGGAAGGAAGGAAGGAAGGAAAAGATTTATTTTTATACATTCTAGTGTAATGGTGACACTACTGAATGGAGTAAGGCACTTGATATTTCATTTGTAATAGACGCTGGAAAAACCTTAAGGACTTTCACACTCATTCCAATTTCCTTACTATATGATTGCTATCTCAAAAAGGACATACACACAAACACACACGTTTAGGCTCACACTAGGCAAAATTATCTTTTAAAAAGAATGCTATGCAGTATCTCTTATTTTACAATCAATTACTTAGTTTCTGTCTAAATTAATATCTATATAGTACTAAAACTCTCCTGTCTGTTTGTAACCTTCAACTAGGCAAAAAAGTCCATCATAGGACAGACCTCCATTTTTAAATCAAGGTATTTCAAATAGGATAACTTAAAGAACATATCCAAAATCCATGATTCTGGTAAGATTGAAGTTTCAAGGTTATTCAGACCAGTTGTATTAGGAAAGTTGTTGGCCCTGCAGCACCAGCTTGGTGAACTATGGTCACATGATCATGATTTTCAACACTTCCTGCTGCCTTCCCATCAGCAAAGTCAGTGGGGAAGCTGGCAGGAAGCTGAAAGGTACTCCTGCTCACATTGCTTTTTTACCTGCCAGAGGTCATTCTTATCAGTCTTTCCTTTCAGTGTTGTGGCATGATTAGCTCACTGTGGCCAGTAAATATAAGGCAATGGGGCTGAATGGAAGACTATAACTTTTATTTTAAAGAATGCTCTGTTGTGGTTTTCAAATGACATCTAACTTGATACCATAATCTGAGCAAGGCACTGCACCTATTATAATTTGCTAATTTTAGAATATTTTAAATTATTTATTACTATAACCCTAAGCCATCTGGAAATTTGGTTCCTAAAACAAATGTTTGCTCAAATCAGAACAAAGAAATTGCACTACAGTGTCTGAATATTATGATGCTATTATTGTCTTAAATCAAGGGTGAGGAATAATGCTCCTTTTATGACTTGTGGACATCAACTCCCAGAATTCCTGAGCCAGCCATGCTGGCTTAGGAATTCTGGGAATTCAAGTCCCCAAGTCATATTGGGATGTGTGTGGCATTGTTCCCCACCTCGGATTTAAGCTAAGATTTTCAATGTTGACAATTTCATTTCTTCCATCCAAATAGCACTTTGGGATGAGATGGGAGAAAATGAAACAGTATATCAACAACTGTCACTTCTGAGATAAAATATTCAGACAACCTTTCAACTAGTGTGCATCTTTTAAAATCCATTTGCTGCCCCATCCCTGGTTCATCATATCTTCACATTTTTCTCTAGAAATAACCATGTTCCATTTTTTAAAGCCATCAATTGTAAACAGATAAATCCATTTTTTAAAAGGTCATACATTCCCACTTCTGTTAAAAATATCAAAACTACAAATACATCCTATTGTTTGAAACACAGTAATGATTTTTGGTAGATACAGATATGATTTCTTTATGAAACAGGATTTTCAGCGAAACACATCTTTCTCCATCTTGTGTTCTGACCCAAACCTTGTTCCAAGGAAACAAACACGAAACAGAGTAATAGAAAAAACTTTTAATGATTCTTTACGAATTCCGTTCTTTAACAGTTAAAAGACTGTTTCAAATTAATTATCTCTGATAAGAACAAGTCTTGCCAAGGTTGTGCAAGGCTGCCAAGAACACACTAGATAAAGTTATTAAGAAATATTTCAAACACAAAGAGGCTCCAAACACCAACCAAGATATTCCAAAGGTCCACAAGGCTTGAATGCAAAAATTTCTTTGCTTCCTGCAAAGAACTCCGGTCTCTCAGCTGCCTTTTATCTCTTAAGGGAGGGGCCATTACCTTGCAGTCTTACTTCCAAGTCACCCGTGCAGCTGTTCTTTCCTTCGAGCGGCCCTTTGCACATGCGCACTGGGCATAGGCTCCTCAGGGACCTCTTCATCACTGCTGCCAGCCTCCACAAAAATAACCCTAATCCTAACCCTAACCCTGATGGTCCTGGCCCCATCCCTGCATCACATGCAGGCCCCTCATCTGAGTCCTCGCTCTCCAAGACCTCAGCTGTCTACACCTGCTGCCGGCGAACCACAACATCTTGCAACCCACCTATCACCATATTTTTCTCAAAGCTGCTCAGATTCATCTGAGCACATTCTGGAGACTGCAGAAGATTTCAGAAGATAAGATGAGATAACACTTATATATCATTCAATTATTCTATCTGTTTTAAAATGCAAGCCCATATTTAATTATATTGGTCCATATTCAATTCTAAGAGCCAGTCTGGTGCAATGTTTAAGGTGTCGGAACAGAAGCTAGAAGACCATGAATTCTAGTTCTGCCTTAGGCATTAAATCAGCTGGATCACCTTGAAACAAACACTGTGTCTCAGCCCTAGGAAGGAGGCAATGGTAACATCACTTCTGAAATGTTGGCAGGAAAATTGCAGGGCCTTTTCCAGGCAGTTCTCAGAGTCAAAACTGTGTGCATGCAAACATACACAAACCTATTCAAGGGTAATTAGCAGGTGATTAAAATCCATACCTTACAAAAATACTCATACTTTCCTTTTCGAAGTAGTCAAACTTGTTGCAAATAAATGTGTGAGATACAATTAAGTAGATTTTACTAGTTTATGTGAGTATAATATGTAAGATTTCAAATGTAAAAAGAGACTTAAATGCAATTGTGTAGAACTACAATCTATTTGTATAGAATGGAGAAGGCCAAGAAATAGAACAATGTTCCAAAACCAAAATTATCTATACTGGGTTTAAATGATCAATCAATTCAATAAATGAATATATGGAAAAATGAATTCCCTAATAAATAAAATCAACTAGGTATCTTTATCTCCTCTCTTGACAGTTGCTTAGTATTTGTGCATTTAAAAATGTTCTAAAAAATTAATTTGCTGGCTAATTAACTTGAGAGCACATTTTTAGATTTGTAACAAAGCCTGACAGATTAACTGACAAATTATGCTCTCACAAAGAAAACTCATGGCATCTTAAAGAGGAGTTTGTTAGGGGTATTGGGTTACTCTCTGCTAAATGGCAAGAAAAGTTTCTAAGCAGCAGCTTTATGAATGCTTTTTCTTCTTTCTCTTATTCAAGGCCAAAGTTAGTTATCTGAATTTATTCAAAATCAATGTTTCTTTCTTTTCCTCTGATAATTCACCTTGCCGTTTACCCAATCATTTTATGTAGGTGGAAGTGATGAATGCTGCTGAGTGCCAATGGATTTTGGTCCAATATGAATACCCCAAGGAGCAACTTACACTGAGTCTCAGGCTCCTGTCAACCCAGTAATTGATGATGTTTTCACTGTGAGGGATGTAAACTGAGTGGATTGACTCAGCAGCTAAAATCATTTATCTTTGTTTCTAAGAACACAAGCCTATTATGGCTAAATGTTCTTTACCAGCACAGAGAAATAATACCAATCAATTTTGCAGGAATATATATATGTATATGTGTGTGTGTGTGTGTGTGTGTGTGTGTGTGTGTAAGGTTTTTAAGCTGATATATATATATATATATATTCCAAAATTAGAGAAAATGCAAGCACCAACCCTTCCATCCGAGTCCCATTTGTGTGTCAACAAAACAAGACCCTATGAAATTGCAGATTTCAAACAGCAGGGCAAAGGCAAATCATACAGCACTATAAAGCTGGTATCTGCTTTCTAAACCGATTTCATAAACCTGGCAATTTTGTATAATTTGATTGACTCAAAAAGAACATGCCTTGTATGTTAAATAAATAAGTTGTACATTTATTCCAACTCAGAAAAATGTGCTAGGATCCATTCACAGTCTAAATCTTGGGCTCCCCACCTTTTTACTGGCAAAATGCCCAGGGTGATTAGAGAGTTGACAATATGGGGGCCTAGCAGAAAACAACAACTGGCTAATGGCTTCTGAATGCCCAGTGACCTTTGATCCTTAATGGTCTGGCTAAAAACAAATGACCCAGTCTGAGAGACTCCTACAAACATATGCATTTTAAGAGTACAGTTGTCAATTAAACATTGATTAATGTATTTGCTCATTTGCTGAAACCTGACCAGTTCTTTACTCATCAGCTAACCAGAGACATATACACACACAACGTTTGTTCACCTTTTATTTATTTAATCAGCAAAATCTAAAAAGACTGAGGCATATTAGTGAAAGGTAGCTTTTCCACAAATGCAAAGCTGCTAACCAGAAGTCAATTGCCCTCCATTTCATTTATATCGTTAGATATATTGGTGTCATTCAGACACTGAGTACTATCTCCTGCAGCATAGGAAACTGAAGACTATATTCACCACACTCTGTACTGTCTGGACCTTAAATGATAACTTTCATTACAGCATTTTGTCACCATAGCAATGAAACCACATGCAGGCAAATGGCAGGATTCTGTCCTCACTCATATTCACATGACACAACCCAGGCCTGTCAGACTTTAGGATGATTCTCTCATCCAACCTGAACACCCAAATATATTCTCAGTGGGCTTCCAAATAATATCTCATGCTTTCTGTGTTGTTGTGAGCTTGTAAAAGTTACCAATTGAAAAATACAGCTGCTTAAGATAATTATTTTGAATCAGTGTATGCATGAATAAGGAATGACCCAATTCTCTTAGTTGTTGTTGTTGCTGCTGCTGCTGTTCTCAAGATTGGGTAACGATATAAAAGATAACATTTCTAAAATTAATTATATACAGTAAATCCTTTAAAAAGGAAGGAGCAGTTGGAAAGATAATAGACTGCCAATACCAAATTTTAAGTTATATATGCTTCATTTTGCCCTACTTGCCTTTCATATTTCATTCTCACATACCTACCCCACACACATAATATGCACAAACAGAGAATCACACACAGAGAGGTATATCTATGGACATAAATAAACACACATAAGTAAAATAAGGCTGAAATCTTTTTTATCTATCCTGTTTGAATTAATGAATATATCTGTGTGCATGTGTGTCTGTATCTGTGTGTCTGTCTTTCTGTCTGTGTCTGTGCATATGCTCATACATAACTCAATATTAAATCAGGAATACTATAAGCGATAAATATTTTCAAAATTATTGTTCTCATCAAATCCTATTCACTTGAGAACATGGAATTTTCTTTCTCAGGACTTAGTAATCTAAAAATGTAATTCAATGCATATCTACTCAGAAGTAAGCCTGACTGAATTCAGTGGAATTTACCACCATGTAGATGTATATAGGCTTAAGACTCTGGATAATAAATCACAGAAATCTGTGCTAAAAACAAATCTTATATCATACCACTGTGTTGTTGGTATGTTATTGTCACTGGAATGTGGTTGTTATACATACAGTT
This sequence comes from Bungarus multicinctus, assembly GCA_023653725.1. Taxonomy (NCBI): domain Eukaryota; kingdom Metazoa; phylum Chordata; class Lepidosauria; order Squamata; family Elapidae; genus Bungarus; species Bungarus multicinctus. Next base: position 153,899,081 of record CM042836.1, read on the forward strand.
GTGTAATGTATACAATTACGTCTTCTTACTAGCTGTCTCAAATATTTTGAATTAGTTCCAAAAGCTTAGCCAGTACTGTTCTTTCTATTTACTGCCAAATTAAATACTGCACATGTATTTTCTTCACTTCATCCAAACATGATCACCCCCAATTACTTTTAACTGATACTTTAACATAGACATATAAATGCAACAAATGTTATAATCTAATTTCATCTAATATCAACAGAAGAATTACTGTCATATTTCAATAATGCCATGCACATATCCTCTTTTGAAAGTGTAATTTTTCACAGGGATGGAGAATTTGTGTGTGAATAGAGAGTTCTAATAGAGAAGATACACAGCAATAGTTCTTTGTCACTTGTGATAGGAGGTGTCTGTGTCTTGACACAATCTCTTAATATTCTTTAAGTGTCATGAAGAAGTTGCCTGATCAGCATGTGGCTGGTCCTCAATTCTGTTACCATCAGCAGGATGTTAATATTACTTCAAAGTAATTGACATATAAAATGACTTCCCTTGGCCATTTGCCTCCTCTACTGTGCAGTCAAAGCCTTTGGAGCCAACTTTGAAGCACAAACAGAAACTGAGGTGGCAAAATGAACCTAGTCTTAGTTGGGGGTAGGGGCAATGCCCAAACAACACAAAACAAACATTGTACACAGAAGCTCGGCTGTCATGGAGAAAAGCTCTAGACATCCTTTCTACAGAAATATGCAAGTTTTCTACATGAATTTATTTAGTTGAAACAGAGAGAGGACTAGTTATTTGTTTCTTTATCACAATTAGTCATTCACAATGAAGCCTATCAGATAAATGGAATGTTGAAGAAAACAGAGGAAATAACAGAATATAGACATACTATAAAATTGTCTATATGGGAACAGATGAATATTTAGAAATAAATACTGCCTTCAAGCAGAAATAGAGAACCAGTTTGGTAGAACGGTTAAGCACACCATGATAGAAATTGGAAGACTCTGACTTCTGGTCCTGCTACAGGCGCAAAGCCATCTGAGTGACTTTGAGCCAGTCAAATAAAACACTTCTGAAATTATTGCCAGAAAAACTTGACCAGGTACCCAAGTGTTTTCTCGGTTGCAGTTCTTCTAAGTGTTGCTGAGAACCCAAGCTGTACAGCTTTTTTTTTTTTCAATTTAAATTTCAATTATTCTTGCACTGAGGATCACTTCAAAAAATTGCTACAAATAGATAAGATTTTTTTGTGTGTGGTCAGCCTATGCAATGACAATAAACTCTAGGCATGCTTGTCAACCATTAGTGAGCATCAAAAACATTCATGCGGATCAGGAGACAGATATTCAAGTGTTACCAAGTGCCTCCTCAGATGTGTGTTTTTCTCATTAAAACATTGTGACTTGCTTTAAAATCTACACAGAGCACCACGATGTCTTTCCCTAGGTTTGCATCAACACCACAAAACAAGATTAGTATATGATGTTTGCTGTATTGAAACACAATTGCCTATAATGTTGTTTTAACAAATTCTCTGCATGCTTGATTGTGTAACACATGTGCCTTCTAAATACAGCTTTATTGGAAGACAGTTCATTGCATGATCACTTTAAAATTTGATTTACTGTTCCACAGACACAACTAAGCAACTAATCTTCCAGGACAAATGTGCCACATAAGAACAGCTAAACTGAAACATATAAATCGCACATATCCTTAAAAAATATTATTGTCTGTAATTTAATCTAACAATATTTCTAGGCCTATAACCTTGCACGCAGAAGCAATTTCCCAAGCATTAATACTTAAATGGGTCATATGCACCACATCTGTCATTCTGTCCTGAAGTCTATGAGGCACAACCAAGACTCTGCAAGCCTATTGATTTTTCTAGCATTTGCTTTAATTTACTTAACCATTGAGAAATCCATCAGTACATAAAGGGCAACTGTCCATTACTGCCTCATTTGCAGACATTCTTTCTATTCATTCTCCACCCCAACCCACCGTGCCTCTCCCCTTTTGGTATAAATGCTTAAAAATGCTTCTGTATTTATGATGCAAAAGGCAGAGTGGGGGGGTAAGGGGATGTCTGGAAGATGACTCACACCTGTTCTATTCAGTGAATTGCTCCACTGAAGTATACCTAATGTGCTTTAAAATAGAAAATAATATCTAGACTTTATAAATCTCTGTGCAAAGGGTGCAAATTAGGTCCTAATTATATTAACATGGAACCTGCCTCCTAGCTTAAATGCTACATGAGCCCTCTCTAAACACACAGAGCTCTGCTGCAGTTCCTTTGTGAGCAGATGATTACTACAACTTCTTAGGTTGTCACTAAATGTTCTGTTTACAAATAAACCATGAAGCCTTGAGCCAACTTTTCAAGAATAATCATCTGAGGGTGTTTTTTCTCCCTCCCCTACTCCATGCCATCCCTGTTCTAGCAAACCTCCACCACATATGCATGGCAACAATCAAAAGCCCAGGCTTCATCTAATTACTCTATCACATAATTTCACAAATTGCCTTTTCGCTGGGGAGCCAAGTGCAAAACACACTCACAGTGGGATTTCAGGCGGCAGCTTTCATTTACTACTCATTTCTTGTTAAATTAAACACAAAAACACCAGTTGTGTGAAAGAAGTCAAAATGAAGGCTTGTAAATGAGCCAGACGAGCAGATCTCATATTCATACCACTGTTAGAAAATAGCTTGCATTTTTAATTGCAGTGCTGTATCCCTTAACCCTTTTGAAGTCCTAATATATTTTCCGAATTGCAACTAGCAAACTCTAGAAAAACAAACAAAAATACAATATTTCCTAAGCTCTGGAGATAATATTACTGCCAGCAATGTAACATTATATCAATCACACACATACATTTTATAGAGACCAACATCGAAGTGGTTTTGTTAATAGTCTAGGACGATTATAAACCTTCAACTCATAATGTGTTGTACTAATGCTAATAAATCCAAACATCTGATATTGTTGTGGTGAGCAAGTGTCTATTAAAGCCCAATTGTGTCCTATAAAAACCAAGCCACATTGGTTATGATTTGGATAGATTTCAAGTCTCTAAAATATGTAGTAGAAAGAACTATTATATAACACAACTAGTTTAAGTAGCCATGATGTCATATTTAATAGTCACACATATATCTTTTTTTTCCTTTTTTCACTTTTTATAGCATTTATATATATATATATATTTTCCCTTGATTTTATTTTTGTGATTTTTTTGTCATTTTAAAAAGCAATAAAATAAATAAAACATTTAATGGTCACACATACTTTCAATTCTTCACACATACATGTTCTCTTCCCAAAGATGAGTGAAATTTGCATGAGGAATCAATAATTGCTCTGGGTAGAACCCTCAGTTCTTTCCCTATTAATAGGACAGAATTTCAGCTTAAAAACAGCAGTAGAGACCTAAGGGTTATATTGTTTTCTAGGTTAAGTTTACAATTCAGATGACATTTTGATAACCAGTCAAACTCAGTTACAGTTGTTTTAAAAGCGATATTGTTCTTCTGTAATGCTACCATTTCACATCAGCAGCAAAAAGCTCTGCTCCAGTTCTCTGCAGAGGGAAAACATAAGCAGCAGCTGTTTGTACATTCCCACATTAGAAATCCTATTCACAGACAGGTGGAATAATTTAAAAGCCAATGTGGTACCATTTTGTTGTAAGTAGTGTAATTGTTTATCCCCCAAAATGGTATGCCTCATATTTATGAAAACATAACTAAAATTACATATTATTCCCACAAATCCTAAAACTCCTATTATTGTCTGCTTACAGAATGATCCCACCTCATATTTGTGATTTAATAGCACTCCAAGGTTGAATGAGCTCTCTTGCATGGATGTAAACTGCAAACATTCTATTCCACCTTGAAAACGGAGGATAACTGCACATACATGCTAAAACATTTTCTAACATGTGCCCGAAATTCAGCGCCCAGTATCTGAAATACATATGACTAAGAGAAGACTTATATACATGGTACATACGTACATGATACATACTTAAATGTACCACATCCTGAAAATGTGGGTATTAAAGAATCAAACTCAATATCACAAATAGGCTTTTATATCTTTTATAAATTCACTATTATTGGGGGGGGGGAGTATATTTTAAAGTGGGACATGTGGAAGGAAGAACAAACGTCAACAGAGATGTCAATATGTAACAAAAAATCTATAGCCTATCTTTCTCAGTTTCACTGAAGACAGCAAAAGCTAGGAATGCCACCAAATCTTGAGTTCCCAATACATTGCGACAACATCAAGAAGTATTTTCCTTGTAGATACAGAACATATACAGAATTGTAGGTCATTTTTTAAATTCTGAAAATTCTTAACTTTCACTTCAGGTAGATGCATTTTGCAAGTTTCTCTTTTGCTTCAAGCACCTACTTTAACATTAACATTATCTTTCCCAGGTTAATTGAGAACTTGATTTTTCTCACCACTATGTTTTTCACTACACTTGCTAAAGCCATAGGAGTGGGGACTGAAAGAAACTAACCCAATATCATATGTCAGAAATTGTATTCTGTATGTGCTTTACCTCATGGTGATGTCAGAAATAATATTATAGCACATAACTCTGTAAATAAAATATTTTACTAACACTAGCACAAAAGTAAGTCCATTAACTATAAGTTCTGATTCCACACTTCCCACTACATATTTGGAATCATCCTTTCAAAAGTCATAATGTTAAATGCAGATTAGATCCAGTATCTGTTGGCAGTGTGACTCCTAAATAAGCATGAACTGCTCAAAGAAGCCGCTCAAAACATATCCACTGATCTTTGCAGTGGTGAATCAGAAAGATAAGCCATTGAATCCAGCATTCTGCTCGTAAATGAAAGCAATCTTATGAGCTATCTCTAGCTTCACTTGGAACACATCCAAATGAAGGATCTTCCCCACTTCTCTAGGCATCTCTGTTGAATGGTTCTTACTCTAATACATCTTGATTCATCATCACCCCTCAAATATCTGCAGAGGAAAGTTTATGTTAGAACAAGTGCTTGATTCACTCTGTGATGGAAACTTGCTTTTTAGGCAAGAGGAAAAAAAAGCAGTTCAGGCTGACTCAAAAGGGAGCCCCCATCTTAGATAACATGGATACTCTATTTGGCACATCTAAAATGGCATCTATCCAATGAAGGCCTACTTGGTAGCTAAACTACCATCCTTTCCACATATTTTATGGAATATTTTTTCCCATAGGAGGAAGGGAATGAATAAATGACAGCAGCAGTTGGCATTACAACAGGACCACCAGTGGCACTATTCGAGGGAGATACTGACTTTTAAGACTTTGTAAGATTGGCTGGGATAGTGAAAGATGAAGGATGAAAATTATGAGTTCAGCCATTACAAGAAAGACACTTATGAATATAATGATAAATGTAACCTACGCTTGAATTAGGAGTTTATGGAGAAATAGGAGACTGGAGAATCTGTGGTGACAGAAACGCCTTTTATGCATTCTTCAGAGGCATTTTATTTAGTGCTCTAAAACCTAACTTTGGTAATGAAAATAGGCTCCTAGGTTAAAGTCTTTGCACAAACAAATTGAGAGGAAGGAGCGTGTTTGGAACTTGCCTGTGCAAGACAAAAAGGAGTGTCTATTTTTATGAAAAGTTGTTGGAAGAGGAGATAAATGATGACTGTGTTGCGGGGAGGGGGAGCGAGAGAAAGAAATGCTTAGGTTTGATTTTTTTTCTCAAAGTCATGTTTCTTAATACTAAATGGGAAGAAAAGGATAGTTTCTCAGGAAATATGTGGGATAATTTATTAATACTTAACTATCTTGAATTCACTCAATAATTAGTAATTTTAGACAAGTAACTAGCACAATTGTTTCAGTATTTCTTAGCCACAAACTAGCACATATGTAAATATACCATAGCAGATACTTTTAATGTGCCATACAGAGAGGCGCCAAATGACTGTGTTTGCTATCCATTGCTACTATATCTGCCCTTAGTTCCCACTTTCTGTTTCTACCATATTAAAGCCTGGAGTGGACAGGTCTCATTGTTACTCATCAGGGAATAGTACTGGGCTCTTGATCTCCACTAAATCATTTCCAACTGTGAAATTCAGAATAAGGATAGACAAAATCTTATTTCTGATTCACATCACTTTCACATGCAATCACTTTCTCCATGCTATCTCATTTCTGCACCAACTTGTTTTTGTTTTAATGAATGAACATTTCAAATTTAAACATCTTTTTCTTAACCAAAATGTAAAAGTAAGGGTTTCCCTGTTGTGTCTGACTTTAGGGAGTGGTGCTCATCTCCGTTTCTAGGCTGAGGGAGCCAGTGTTGTTTGAAAACATTTTCCATGTTCAGCATGTGGTCAGCATGGCTATATGCCAAAGGTGCATGAAATGTTATGACCTTCCCACCGAAATGGTACCTATTAATCTACTTGCATTTGCATGCTTTCGAACTGCTAGATGAGCAGGAGCTGGGGCAAGGAATGGGAGCTCACACTGTTGTGTTTGGGTCTCGAACCTGGGCTGTTGACTTTCCAGCTGACAAGCTCAGCATCTTTAACAGGTGAGCCATTGCGCCTCCCCCCCCTAAAAAATGGAACTCTTCACAAATACACACACACACACACACACACACTTTGTTTTTAATCATAGGGAAGCCTAAATGTAAAAAAATATAAGTGTGTGTGGTCTTTTTGTAAAAACTGAGAAAACTGTATTTTAAATCTGGAGATTTTAAAATGCAAGCAAAAGCATATGGAACTTTGAGCCTTAGTCCAAAAAGTATATACCTAAATTTTGATCAATATAAATATAGGCAGAGATGTTATGAAAAATTGGAGAGAGGTAGAAGTAAATTATGAAAGCAGTGTTGCCTAAATGTGATATCATATGTGCATATGAAACAGATGGATCTAGATACTGCTTGGGAAATGCTGTCCAAAGCATATAGATGCCTCTAATTATACGTAGTAACAAAAGTAAATTCTCAAGAATCCTAAAGTAGAGCCCGTATTAGGAGAAAAAGTGTTTGTGAACACCATAGGAAATTATACTACCTTAACTCAATTTCAACTCATGTTCATTATTATTAAACATTAGTGTCTAGCTCCAATCTATCGTACCACAAACAACTGTAAATAATACATTATTTCAAATTCTAAAAACAAACATCTAGAATTAACAAAGTAAGTTTTTTAAAAAATTGTGTGTGTGTGTAGAAAATGAACAATTTCAAAGAACCAAGGTAAGTAATGTGTTGGGATAGGATTGGGGAAATCTAGGTTTAAGTCCAAGCATGGGAACTCAGCAGGTGACTTTGGGGCAGTCATTTTCATCCAGCTTGGACAGTCACTTTTGGGGGGACCAATAGAGGATGAAGGACTAAGTACACACTGTGGAATCCTGGAGGAAAAACAAGATAGAAATCTAACCAAACAACAAATACAATTGTCTCCTTCAAAAACAACATCAATCTATGATGCCAATTCTGCAAATAGTTTGCAAGATATGTATTTTAAAGGTAGAAGGTATAAGTGGATTACTGCAAGTTATATTATCTTAGCCCTGACTGGAGGTATAATAGTCAGAGTTCAACTCCTTAGAATTCAAAGGAAAACTGATAGTTGAAAACTACCTACTATAACTAATCATCGCTTATTTTTATTACTTATGCTCATACCCCAAACCAGCTGCTATGTCACTTAGAAAATTGTTTTTTTGTAAATAACCTTGTTCATTATAACTTCCTATAGGAGCTGTCCACATTCTTTTTAAATAAATTAATTTCTAGGAGTTTTTTAATTTCAAAAATACAACTTTTTGTTTCCTCAGCTCAGAAATTCCTAAACTTTTGGGGCTGGGAAGCAGGTTTGATTCATAAGAACATAACATAAGAATTCACACAAAATGGCTGTCTTGGAGGGTATGGCCAGTCACAAGGCAACCTTTACTATACATAAAATAAATTGGTAAGGATGTTTGCTGCCACTGCCTCTACTCTCATGCCCCCAGATTCTCTCCATATCTCAGTTTACCTTCTTTTTCCCAAACAGCAGCCATTCACTATTTTTAATTTAAAAGAATACCCCAGTGTTTATTTAGGACTCTAAGGCATTCTTAGAAATAAATATGATAGCTTGCTATATAACACCTAGCTTCCCATTTCATTTTTTTAATTAAAAGAAGCTTAATAAAACAAAATAAATTAAAATCAGATGAAGCGTGCGGCCTGAGGACTCTAAGGGAACTATTATCAGGCATCTTGGCCCTGCCCACACCACACTGGAGACCCAGACTATGGCTTAGTGGTTTATTAGCCAGGTATTTTCATGATAAGATGGAAGATGACAGTACAGATGCACCTGTAGGTCTTATAATTGTCCTGTGAAAAAGTTATCCATTTTGAAGCATGGAAAACTCAAGTGGTTCTTTCTCTGTCTAAAAACAAGCAAAGGTAATTATGTGGCAGAAACAAATTTTATAGGATGGGTGTGACTAACATCTAGAAGGAGCACAATGGCTTCAGAGTCCACCATTTTAAAAAAATGAACCCTTAGAAAATTATTAGCAATACTGAAGGATATAATTCACAGGCAAGTACAGGAATATATTATTATATAATCTTCAGCAGCTCCCTGCATTACTATAACTCAGTTTACTTACAAAGTTAAACTTTTTGAAAATCAGATTTAACTTAAGAAAGAAGCCCTGGTGGCACAGTGGTTAGAATGCAGTATTGCAGATTATCTCTGCCCACACCAGGAGTTTAATCCTCAAGGTTGACTCAGCCTTCCATCCATTCTGAGATCAGTAAAAGGAGGACTCAGATTGTTGGTGGCAATAGGCTGACTCTTAGAGAGGGATATGAGGTGGTAGATAAGTTTAAGTGCTATTGCTATTTATGGGGGGGAAAAATGGTGAAGACAGGCTAGGCTAATTTGCATGCACAATTAACTTGAGTGGCCTCAATGCAAGGCTAATATATATGGCATCTGGATTGTGATTTATGAAATATTGGGTTGGAGTCATAGGATTCCTTTTGTGGGTAAAGAAACTTTCGGAGCCAATCACATGTTTCCAATTACAGTTCATAAAATCCAGCCTATGTGGTACCACTGAGACCAAGACAACAAAGTCATTTTGTATTTTGGCTTGTTGCAAATTACAATTATAATCTGAAACAGATTTAATTGCAAAGTATTTTAGTGCATTTCCTTTTGAGTTTTTGTTGGTACTTTTTGCTTCAGTATGATTTCTTATGAAGTCATTTAAAAACCTAATATGTAGCTCAAGACTGCACAGAATCGTCAGATATTGTAACTACATTGATTAATACTGTTAAATATAATATACTGTAAGTATATTCAGACTGTATCTTCAAAGAATAATTCATAGTAAGTATAATGTACTGGAAGTATATTATATTTAACAGTATTACTCAATGTAGTTTCTTTTAGAAGCTACTGATCTACCTACTTAACTACCTACCTCTTACCATAGATTATTCAGATGTAGTCCCTCCCCCCACTAATTGCCTGTGAATTGTGGGGAGGAGCTCATCTTACACACAGTGAGAAAAAATGCCTTTGGAAACTAGTGAATGAGTGGGAATGAAATTGGCTGCAGACATTGCTAAAAAATGTGAATTCCCCAGAATTAACCATTACTTGGAGGGCTGCTTAGTTGCTGAATTTTAATCCTTTTTGTAATACCTAAAGTGTTTCTTCTCTCTCTTTGATTTCCTTTCTTCTACTCCAGTTCCCCTTTCTCTTTGCATCCTCTGATTCAATCTTTGTTTCCCTCACTTCCCTGCCCACGTTTTCCTTTTCCTATGCCGTCATTTTCTTGTCTCATTTCTGTTAATAGCTAAGTAGGAATAGATACATGTTTTTGTTTTCGTATGAGAGTATGGTGGATATATGCAGATGACAATCAATTAATTTATTGATGAGAAATCTTATTTTACAAGCAATTACACTTGACATCAATTCAAATAACTTTTTTTCTTTGGGGTCTGTTCTTTTTTTGCAGAGATTCTAACAGGCATGGCACTATATTTTGACCATATCTATTCCTTTCTCTTTTTTTCTGTTCTTCCTCTTTGACAGAATTATCTTAAAGTCGTGGTTTTCCTTTCCGTAAATAAACTGCTCTATAAATTAGCAGTAAATGTTAATATGCATGAGATATTATATCATCTTGTCTCAGGTCACCACAGTATATACCACATTCCTTAGATAGTGCTTTGGCAAATTCCAGCTGTACTATGAATTATTATTTGAAGATACAGTCTGAATTATTCAATTAATACACAATTTGCCTATCTTCTTTATTACATAACACAGGACGAAATATTCTTCTGGTTTTCATAAAGCACCAGAAGTCATCAATTCATTTCAGGGTACGATTCAATATATTTTTCTTAAGCCTAAATAACTGGTTAACTAAGGGGACACTTTTGCCTTTATCAGGCTCCATGTACACAAAGATCCTTAGAAAAAGCTGAGCTGCGGAGAGGGGGAGATGGTGGAGGGCTGGGGGACAAAGCTATTTCAGCAACAGTATAATCTCTTTGGAACTCCCTATTCGGAGGGCATCTAGAGGGCAAGATAGATGAGGTTTTAAACCAGGCTACTCTGGAAAATTTTGCTGTCGTGGGGTAGAATATAAATGTTTATAGCAAATGGAAATAACACATAAAATATTTTCAGAGAACAGAACATATCCCTATTCGTTCAGCTTTTCGTAAATTTCCTCAATTGCCTAGAAAGATGGAACACCGACAGCTGATATATGTAAATAAAGTAAAACAAAATAGTACTTATAATGGTAAAAATGGGATTGACCAAACTAAGAATATAAAAAATAAAGAACCAAAGTGAAGAATAAATAGCTTTTAATTCTAGTAATCTAAAATCCTAAATAGCAATCTACAGTCCTTCAGATATAATATTTGACAAATCAAAAGTTCCATAGAAGTTTTCAGTTTACAATACTCCTCCTTATATAATTCTCTATTTACGCGCACACATACATGCACATGCACAGAAATAAAGAGAGTTTTGAAAATGATGGCATTATGTTGCTATGGTGCTTTTAGGCCTGAAAAACATCCTATCTTTTACATACAGGATGATACAGCATTACAAATCTCGGTCCTGGCATTATGATACTTAAGAAAAACTCACCAAAATCCCAACCTGCTATTGTTTTCAATTCTGACTGTTGAAGAGTGCTTGAATTTACAGGAATTTACTAGGCCCCCTTTCTACTTTATAATCCACCATCTTCTCTCATTTTTCTCCAAGGTGCTGAAAAAGAGGAGCCAAAGAGAAGATTGCCTTACTTTACCTCCTGAAAATTCAAGCACTGCTGTCTAAGGGGTAGCTTGAATTTTGCAATTTTTTACTGCAAGAAATCAACAATATTCCACTCAAAAAAACAAAAACATAGATTAAGTATTGTTAGCATATGAGAATTTATCCTGGCCAACATAACAATGAGAGGTCTTTGGTACCCTCTGAGTTTGGTTGTTTTCTTGCAGACATTTCATTACCCAAACTGATAACACTGTCAATGCTAATAGAAAATGCTAGACTAGCACTGATGATTTTACCTAGTTTGGGTAATGAAACATCTGCAAAAGAACAGCCAAGCTCGGAGAACACCAAGGAACCCCTCATTTGAACCCTGAGCTGCAAATATTCACCTTTAGAGGTACAATATAACAATTGTTGCTCCATTAGGTATTACAAGACAAACAGAATACAATACCAATAAAGAATACAGACAACAAATCTATTTGCAGATAACGTATTTTTTTCAAAATTCTAGCATAGCATAAATCTTATTTACAATATGAATTGAACAAAATTCATAGTAGCAAGATCTGGAGCCAATCTTTACCATTCTCAATAAGCAATACTGAAGCAAAAAAATTTGCACAAAACTACTGGACTTCTTTAAATCCTCAGGTGGATTTAAATAATCAGGAATATGTACAAGGAATTGGTGCCTTTTAAATATGAACCTGTCTTCTCAAAGATAAAACTATCTGTGTTATTGCTAGAAAAATAGCCATAATAATCAATGCCTACCCTTAATTATTTTTCAGTTTGAAATAATTCTATATCTCTTATCAGTTATTTGACTTTATTCATGGCAGAAAAATATATATTTCTATATAGCACCAAACAAACCAAGAATACAAAGAAAGGTGTAATGGAGATTTAAGATACCAAATCTGAAAAAAAAATTTTTTCCACTTTCTAGTTAAAACTATTCATTCCTATGATGGAATTATTTGGAAATCAAAAGTTGTCCAATAGCTAAGGCTCTTGTGGGTTTTCTTTTCTCTTCCCACTGACTCCTGACAACCACATGGATGAACTTACATAGTTTTTAACTATCATTTCTGGCTGTGATCTGTCATTGCCTACTTTTTAGTACTACAAGGAAGTGACTGGCTCCCAAGGTCATCTAATTGCTTTTGTGTCTAAAGCAGGACTAGAACTTCCTTGCTTCTTCTGATTTTCCTGATTGTAGTCCATCAGATAAAATTGGCTATCTTTGTTCAATTAGGTAATGCAATTTCTCCTCAATATTTAAAAAAATAATTCTTACTATCACAAATCCCTACGGAAAGTTGGAAACAAGTTTTGGTTCCTAATTTCTCCCCTTTTCTCTCATTTTCTATTTCTTTGTCACCCCAGCTTGATATGACTAATAAAAAGAATGAAAAGATAGAGAACTTTTTAGGATTAAAAATTTGATTATTAACTGTAACCCTATTTTTTGCAAAATGATTGACCCACAAATACTTTATTGGATTCAAATGAAGAAAGTTTTTTTTAAATCCTTGTGTCAGGATATTGTAAGATATATAGTCTTCAGTAATGGGGAGGCATATAAACCTAAGGAAGTGAGCAAGCTAATAAATGTGACTTTATGAAAGCAACATTTAAAGAATGGCAACCTGTACATTGTTCATTTCAATGGTGACTCTCCGGTATTAAATAAAATTCAAATGAGGCAGATTCTTAAAAATCTTAAAATCCATGGCAAGAGAACTTAAGAGTTTTAACTTAATACATTCATTTAACATTGTTTATTATCTGAATTCCACTTGTATTTATGTCAGCAGTTTACTGATAATTGCAATATACCATACACTAAGGATATAAACTAGTTTTTAAAGAAAAGGCAGTACACTTATTTCAATGGGCAGAACAAACATAATTTTAAAAACCCAACAAAAAATGAAATGGAAGTAACCAAAATAAATGCATTTGTATTTAAGGATTAATTCTAGATTTTTTATGTATTAACACAAAGTAGAAAGCATTATATTAAAACACACAGGCTAGATAATTAGTCAATCTAGCCAAGTATTACCAGCTCTGAAGGACAATAGTATATGCCCTAAGGCAGCAATCTCTTATTCAGTTTTCTTTGAGGTAGAATGTGGGACTGTCTATATGCAGCATATATTTTATACTCCTGAGCTATGGCCAGGTATGCTGTGTGCATATGAGATTAAGAAAGAGGGAGAGAGAGATGTAGAAGGAACAAGATACTGTACAAACATCATCAACCCACAATGTTTGTGTTCAATGTTGTATAAGATGTCTGAAACAGCATTGCTAGAAATGACTTCAAAAATTAGTTGCATACTATCTGAAATAAACATTTCCTTTGTACTTTTTAAAATTTTTGTTTGCTTGTTTGTGTAAATCACAACCTAAAAGTTGTTCTCAAGCATTATGGATTAATTTTATAAAAAGTTACAAAAGTTTCCTATTTTTATTTTAATAATTCAATTGACCAATCATTAATATGACTGACATGGTAATTACTATGTTATTGGGATATTAGTATTATAATGGGTATTAGTACTCTAATGGATGTTAGTATTATAATTTTATGAGCAGTCCTTTGAGATAACGGTAAAATTAAGCAATGTTAGTGCTCAATCTGGATGCAGAGTATTTCAGCGTTAATTATTCCCAACTCTTCCATACCGTTTTAATTTACAAATTACTATATGTACTCTAAGCTTTATATTTCATACTTACAATATACCCATGCAAATAATATGGGAGTCTGATAAATTAAATCTGGACAAAACTGAGGATTATTATTTTTAACAATCAAAAATGGAAATTTTCATTTGTGAGATATTTCCAGGAATTCAAGGCAATATCCAATTTACCCATTTATAAAGTTTTAGCTAATGAGGACTAGCTTCTCATATGACAGTTATTTCTTTTAAAAGAAAAGGGTTCTTTTTAAAACAAAAAATAAAAAAACAAGATCTGTTCATTTTGCACCAGTGCAGATTCTTCATCTTATGAAATATATACCATGTAATTGACAACATATTCTATAAAAGTTCATTCTATAATGAAACACATAACATTATAACACTGACTATATGCATAAATACCATGCCAATTGCAGCAATTACATTAATTATATTTATCTTAAGACATTAACCTTTCAGGCTTTAACACAAAAACTTGGGTTTCACTTCCTTAACTCGATATCCAAGATTTTCCTTACCAGTGTAAGGAAAACCAAAGGCCCATTCACATAAAGCCCAAAAATCCAAAATGGTCTGAACAGAAGCGCGGACTCATTTCAAAACCATTATCTTGCCTGTTTCATTAAAAAATCCATCTCCAATCTAGGTCTTCATTTATTTAGTAAATGCAAATCTTTCAAAAGTTAATAGTTTGGAATATTTTTAAAATGCGAAGAGATAATGCAAAATTGCTTCTACATATTTTCATACCATTCAAATCTGTTCAACTACAAGCTTATGTATTAGAAACAATAATTTTGTAATCTTTTTGCATTTTCTCTGACAGTACTAAGAAGAAAAGAAAGTAAAGGGGAAAAACTACTGGCCTGAATTTATAAGAAAATAGATAGGAAGAACAATCTCTAACTAACTAATCCTTGTACTACATATAAAGTTTGAATTTGTTTGGATCAATTCTAGATATTATTTAGCCTTACTCATTTGTGAAATGGATGTTTCAGCTTCATACACTGTGACCCTTCTCTCCAGGCACAGCAATTCAGCATATTTAGGTCCACTTTATATTCCATGTAACTATATTGCCAGCAGTAGTGTGCATGGTGGTCTCACACAGGGCAAGTGATGTCCTAGCAAAGTCTGTGTGAAGTCTACTTTATAATACCCAAGAGAGGAAATATCCCTTTAGCTCTCAATTAGTGCTGACAAATCCATGTCTTTATGCACTCAGCTATATATGTTATGGCCTTTGAGATGCTTGATTCCTTTCCTATATAAACTGTGCCCAGTGGGTGTGAAGGTTACAAGAAGGTTACAAGTTCCACTATTAGCCACTAATATTTTTGGTCCTCTGTTGTACTGGGCATAGACTATCTATTTCTGGATTTTAAAAAATGGATGTTCAACTTCAATCTTTTCTTTTAACATTAAGTTTACATTACAATATTGAAGGGGTTTCTCAAATGCAATCATGAGTACTAAAAATCTCTTTTTAAAACATAAATAATAATAAAGTCTTAAATCAAGATTTCGTAAATTTCTAGAAACTATTAATGGGCCTCCAAGAATCTGAAAAATCATATTGTTTTAGACATTCTTTCTATTTAATTAGTTGAATAAAAGTTATATGTAAAATGAGGCAGAAAGATCACACATTCACAATAACAATAAACACATTGACTCATTTACCAAATTCAAATTAAGGAATGGAATAATGAAGAAGAATGTTAGTCAGCCGCTTATAATGAATGTGTGGTATAATGCACTACATTCAAATACCTCATTTAAAATACATTTAAAATTTTTGAATTGACTAATTGTTTATAGTTGCAGCAACTGAAATTCACTTTCGCATAGTTTACATTACAATAGTCCTGAATTCTCCATCAAATAGCTCGAATTGACACTCAGGGTTTCATACAGCACTACCACTTCCCATTCCCTGTTACTGCATAGAAAGCTTTTTTTGGTGATGAATTAGAGGAGGCAGCTGGGTGAACAGGCGGGAACCAGCTGAAGTACAGGGAAGACAAAAAAATTCCGCTAAATACACAAATATCTGGATCATGAGAATGTCGTCAGACTGACTGAATTATGACCAAATGCTTCAGTGACAAGAGAGAATTTCCTTAACCAAAGGGTCTCACATCAGATGCTTATACATCTGAAAAGATAAAATTGCTCCCCATACACACATATCCCATGCCACATGGTTTCTGAAACTTCAGAAGAACATCTTTATGCAAGGAGTGGAGAGAGCTAAAAGATGGATGTTTGACCTTGTCTCTCTCCCAACCTACAGGCAAAGACCTGCCCTTTTCCCCTTCAAATGTATAGGAAAGAAATATTCAGAAATCTTGGTTTAGAAAGACACCCAAGCTTTGATGGAGAGTCTCTGGGATACATAGAGTTTTAAATAGAATGTGGCACATTTTGAAAATGGAGGAAAAAGCAGTCCTGCTTTAAGAAACCTTCTTGTTAAAAGGAATATGACTTTTAAAGCATAGGCTTCTTTTTTTAATTCAGAATCATGTCAAGCTGATTAAAGAAATAGAAGAGGGATGCTGCGCATATGTGGCCTGATGTTCGTTATCTAAATCATTTCCCAGATACAAGGTCCGTTACTTGATTCTGCTAAGTTGCAATGATTGAGGACTGGCAGATAAATACCCAGATCTTGCAAGCTAGACAGTGGATGCTCCTTCTCTCACTGATTAAATGGAGAGAGAAAAAGGTGCAACAGAAAAGAAATTTTTGTTTTACATTATTTAGATGTCCAGAAAGAAAACAAAGTCTCTTTGTTTAGATTTACTAGACACTGAACACCATAAATTAACATTAGCCAGATTGTTGTTTTTGTCTTAAACAAGAGGCTGAAGGGGGAAAAAATGACAAAAGAATACACTTGTATGCAAAATAAGAAACAAAGCAGAATACTTGCATAAGATAAACAAAATATCTCAAAGACTAGTGTTTGATTATGTATTATATTCATTTTCTACTATAACATTTTCTACCAGGTGTCATTTTATACATGATCTGGATTTCACTTACTGTTAGATGCTGGAACAGCCATGCCCTCATGATATTTGTGGCTACTTTGGGAAAGATGCCGCGCTTTTTATGTCGCTTTTTGTCCTTATCTGGATCATCATCATCACCTGTGCTGGGAGAAGCTACACTGTTGTCCAAGCCATCACCTGAAAACATAGTGAACAAATGTTTCACTTTAGTTATCTTGAGATTCTATGACTAAAAATTGGATAGGTACATACACACCCAACATGTATACTAAACACACACACGAACAATCATAAACCTAATGAAAACTCACACTATTTCATGAAATAATTTTAAACCTATCACAATTTTTTTTGCTGTTGTGAATTCTAAATCGCAATTGCAGCACAATATCATCTATTTTCTGGTTGCAGCTCTAAGGATGCTCCTTCAAGTTCCACTTTAAAATGCTAACCATTAAAGCTGAGGTTTTTTGAATGCCAATAATGTGCTCTCTTACTGAACTACACACCATATATCCAAACCAGATTGAATTTTATAGACTTTTTAAACAATGCCAAGCACTTAACAACTAAAGCTATTTGTAAATATGGAAGACGTTATTTGGGACCACGTCTGGGAGATTTAAATAAGGTGAATCACCATTACAAATTAAATGTTTTCACATTCTGATGAGAAGTTATATAATATCATCTTCTCACATGAAGATTAGAATATATAGAATATATATTAGAATATATATTTTGGACTTTTCTATTTGTTCAAATGCTGTTATGCATTCTCTGTTTCTCATAAAACAGGTTCAAACTGCCTTAAAATGTATGTACTTTTTAGGAAAAAAATCCTTTGGAAGGTATACTTAAGATATAACCATATATAAATATTTATTTGGGGAGTTAAAAAATAGCCACGTATATTTAAACAAAACTTTTGTAATCCTTTTTTCAAATTATCATATAAAAGCAAAAATAGAGTCATACAAATTGTGAATGGGCACATGCAAACCCAGGGTAGTGCAGAAATAGAACGATTCAGTCAATTCTTATCATGGTTACACCATCTACAATCACTGTATATCCATCAAAGGCCTGCCTTTCTGAACTTTATGAATGAAATTCAAACTTAAATTCATAGAAACCAGTTATTTATGCTGTGCTTTTAGCTTATTTTTTCATACTGCAAGAAACACAGCAGTTTAAAACCTGAAAAGCATTTTTCAGAATAGCTTAGAATAATTACTTATATTTCAAGTTCATCTTTTTCATACAGACAAGATGTCCAATTAAGAGTTCTCAACTGTCACAATCTTTATAAGCATTTGTGTTTTGATCTAATTTGGGCAATTACTATTTAAAAAAAAGAAACACTTAAAAAGGCTTTGTTTTAAATAGGCATTTTAATTCTTCAAAAAAATGATTGAGCATGCAATCTTGTAAGAATTCATTCTTTAAAAAATGAGTGTGACTACCTTCACAGAAAGCTCCTTGCTTCATGAAAGTTCAACTGAGGCATTCATATTTCTAAAAATGAACCCTTATAGTAATACTTTAGATGTCTTAGGCTGATAAAAGTCTTTGAAAGGTTTTATTCAAGGAAGCAATTCCCCATATAAAGTAATGATTCATAAAATAAACATAAGCAAACAACAGCATTTAAAATTTCCCTGTACTAATCCACATCCTCTAGTCTGATGGGCAATTAAAAAGAGGCAAGGAAGGAGAAATGTATCAGGCGGTCAATGGTTAAAAGTAAAAGGGCTTCTAACATGATGACATCCTATTGCTTGTTCTTTTTTTAAATATACTTTCAGCTCCCTTACCACCCATCCACCCCACCCCACCCCCACCCTAGCTTCAAATTATTTTAGCAAGCCATGCTTGTGCCTGGACAGAAGAGAATTCATTGATAATTTATGGAAATATCTACTATAATTCAATGGAGATTTTTTTCCAGCTTTGTGCATCAATAGATAATCAAGGCCTCAAAGCAGCCTTAGCTTAGCATTACCTCAGGCCAAAGAATTCCTGAAAGCATGCCTTCGGGGCACCTGAATTATAGACTCCATTAGGAGGGGAAGGCTTTCTGCATTCCATGAAGAACACTCCCTCAGAACCTTTCCTGTTTATTTCTGCTGTATGAAAGCAGAAACATTAGGGACAGAAACCACCATCGCCACCCCTTTTTGAAAGGGGAGGCTTATGGAGATACAATGGAAAAACCTTTCAAGCAAGACCCAGATCACCTCCCGTCAGTCCCAGGCAGTGACCTATCCCAAATAAAAGATTTCTGTTACATCATTAGCTCAAGCCAAAAACAGCCTTGGCTTAATGCACAGTTTGTTCTTCCTACTGTTTTTAGGCAAATACAGCTACTTTACTCCCATCTGGGAGGGAAATTACACTGCTGGGCTGTAATCTAAGACAAGGTTTTCATTGGAAGCAAATGCTTTCAATCCCATGTAAAATACTTGTGCACGCTCAGAGAAGCTTAAAACAATAAACTCCAGCCCAGTCCAACAGAAGATAAAAGGATAAGAGGGGGGAAAAGCAAATTAATGAAACCAAGGTCTTTTAGAAGAAATTACTTCTATAGATTTTAATGCAATTGTTTCTGGAGGAGGGGGGGAAGGATTCGGAAACTTGATTCTTTGTAAAGGAAAAATCTCAGCTAAAAGTCTAAACAGCTTGTCCATTCACTCTGCAATTCAATACTGTCACCTCTATAAGGTCTCTTGAGAATACTTTTCCTCTTCTGCTTTCTCTACCCTACTTTTTTAAAAACAATAACAAAAAAAAAGGACTCGAAGACTAGCTAACTAACTAACCACATGGTAGCAACTATAAACCACGTTTGTGAAATGTCAGCAGTGACTTCATGCTTGAAGTTGACTTCTCCCACTGCCAATGAAGGCAAGCTGAAAAGGTGGAAATAATCATAAAAATGATGCTAGTCCATAAACAAGCTTACAGCCTCATTAGTATAGCAGTAGATTCCACTGGGTGATTTATACTCGTTTTGCTGATGCCATGAGGAAATGCCATAGGGCAACTTCAGCCAACTCCTAATGGTTTCTGACAGCTTCTTAGCAACTAGTGCAAGCAACGCTGTGGCGTTTGCTAGTAAGAGAAACTGAAAATGTCATATTATCTGTCCATGTGCCACAATGTCCATGTGGCAATTAAACTAGTAGTCCAGTGACTGAGGGGCCAGAGGCTTTTAAAAATGCCCCTTGGCTATATAAGGGCATTGCTTGAATTTATGTTGCACATATATGCAAGTTTCTAATGCAAAAGTCTGGTTGTCACTGGCATCTTTCTCATGGCCATTGATGAGTTGGCCTGCACAATAGGCTCTTGGAAGAGCATATTTTGGGAAGGGGAAGGGAAATCCATTTCCTTTCTTCTTTCAACACTAATGACATTATCAGAGTAATTTAGCCCTTAAAAAGTACCTTGATAAGCCTTGCTTGTAAATAAACTTTGCTTGCAAAATACCTGGACCCCTGCTTTTGAACAATGAGTGGATGACAAAAAGAGCTAGTTCTTTTTCTCCTTTTTCACAAATTAGTCTAAAAGGATTTGAGATCAGTGAAGCAGACTCATTGCTTGCGAAATTGCTAGAAGCATAAGAACTCAACATAGCAAGTAGAAGACACCATTTAAGCAAAACAAAACAATATAAAACACATACATCACAAATCTTACAACTAAAATGACAGCTACGGCTCTACAGTGCACTTTCTCAGATCTTGAAATAATGCAACATATATTAAACTTTTTAACCCTTTTAGTGTGACCTTTTGATCTTTCAAATAATATTTAAGTATTATTTTTAAAATACTTTTCAGGTTGTGGTTTCATGAAAGGGGACAACTAACCAAGATATTTGTACAACAATCTGCCCACGTACAATTCCTCACAAATTCGGGGCCTAACCCGCAGAGCAGGGCAGATGACCTGTGACAACTCACAGATTGTCCTGAGGCTCAGATTTCAAACGCACTTACCTCAAACAACTCAGAGTTGCCTATTTAAGCATACCCCAGCATTTAGGCTGTGCTATCTTGTTTCTTTCAAGACAGGATAAAGAAGCATTTATTGTATTCAGGCCATTCAGTGACTCAGACTGGCCATGTCAGCAGGGGTTCCTCTCATTCAGGTCAAATCTCTACCCTTTCTCTTCCTAAAAGTTCCCCTTTGGTTCTCTTGATTGTCCCTTTTTACTTCCCCTCCCTCCCAAGAAAGTTACACACAGAGAATGTATAGGAAAAAAATCCTAGAATTCCATTCTTCAGCAACATTACATTGAATGAGCTAAGGCTCGCAATGAATGCCAAAAATAACAAAAAAAGTTCTTTGACTTTTCTCTTGTTTCTTACATACCCCCAAAAAAGATTCTTTGGGTATGTGAGGAACAAAAGTCAAGGAAAATGTCCATTGGTTGGAGAAGATGGCATGATGGGCAGAGAGAAGAGGAAGAAGGCTCAAATGTTAAATTTCTATTTTGAATCTACTTTTTATAAAAGAAAATAAATGTCAGGAACTATACCATATGAGAGCAGAAGAAAAATGCAGGTTCAAATAGTCAAGGAAGTGAAATGAAAATACCTAGTTGCTTTGTGTGAATTCAAGTCACTAGGAATCAGACAGATTATATTTGAAGGTACTAAAGGGATAAGTGGGTGTGATCTCAGAACCACTGATTGTAATAATTTAGAAGTTATTAGTAGAAGCTATCATAGTTTTATTAAAAATTGTTTGTCCTAGACAAACCTTACTACTTTTTTTTACAAGTGACTAGTTTAGTAAATAAGGGAATGCTGTGGATATAGTATATGTAATACTTAGTTAAACATCTGGTATAGCTGATCATGGACTCCTTCTTGATGAAGTGGAGGAGTTCGGGACAGGGGAGTCCTATTATGAGATGAATTTATAGTACTGAAGAAGCAACACATGGTTCTTAATGGATCCATCTTTACACAGTGGGAAATATATCAGAGCTTTGTCCTGAGCCCAGTGTTCTTCAATGTTATTATAAATAGCTTCCTAGATAAGGAGAGAGAGGGACTCATGGTATACATGTATATTGACAGACTTAAACATTTATTCTGTGGGATTGCTAAAACTCTAGAAGAGAGAAATAGTGCTCCAAATCACCTTGATAAGAGAGAAAAATGGTTTGAAAGTAACAAAGACCTCTGAGATTCCTTCCAACCTAAGATTTCACAAATAATTACCAGCTACAATAATAAGTTGACAAAATAAGTAGAAGCATCAACAAATCTTTTGAGAGTTTTCTATATGCCTTGAAACTGTGGACACAAAAGAATCTTGTTTTTTTTTTAAATTCCCATGAGTAAAATTGAAATGTTTACTACTACGTGTTTAGAATATTCAGTTTTAAGAAAATCCACATTTTGAACTAATATTAGCATTATTATTTTTTAGAACAGACATCATAAGTGATTAGGCTCAAAATTTAGACTAAGGAAAACACTGACAATTTAAAGAGACCCTTGCTGGCCCAAATTCCCAGTTTAAGAGTTTACCTCTATTTCACACATTTCAACAATAATAACAAAATTCCAAATTCTCAATGGTTTTAAAACTGTGATAGAACAAATGGGTAAAAATCAAATGGTAGGATATAATTTCTTTATATCATATGAAATAGGGTAACATAGGGAGATATTAAACTTCTAGGTACCCCCACTGGTCTGTAATAATTTCTGATATTACCATAAAGATATGAAGAACAAACATCAGATTAACAATTAAGTAAAAGGCCCTATGCATAAAGAATCCTGCAGTGGTAGTCAAAGAGAAAACAAAGTAAAAAATAATAATAATGCAGTATTGTCCTGTGGTGTAATGTATATGTTTGTGTGTTGCATTTGTATTATATCACATTATGCAAATTGTGTACTCACGCTCACACACAAAATATCTACTGCACCTGATTCTAGATGAATTGCTATGGAAAAAGTTAGAATTCAGATTGTGCTGAAATCATTTGTCCTCCTGAGAAAGAGGTTTCCAGTTTTTTCATGTTCTATTTTTAACTTTTTTCCTGCAAGATAATAGAAAATCTCTCTCTCTCGCTCTCTCTCTCTCTGTGGGTGTGTGTATGTGTGTGTGTGTGTGTGTTCTGTTACACATTCCTCTACCACTCTGCGGCCTTCCCCAGTTATCTATATTTCCTGATCTAAAAATTCCCACAGAGGAATTCCCCCAAGTTTTCTTTCCTGAAATTAAGTGAAATGTAAAAAGTCAAAGAGAGTGCTGAGTTCTGGAGAAGTTACTATAGACACAAAGGTAGGATATTCACATTGGCCATTGCTTAATTAAATAAATTATCAGCACTCCACCCCTTACCAATGAAAATTCATTTACTGTATTAATTTATTTCAAAGAAAATCGAAAACACTTCTCCATTCAGTTTAATGATAATGGTTGGATTCAATACAGGATAAATTTTTGGAGTAGCATTAGGCATGCTATTGAACAGAAATATTTGAACAGAAAAATAACATTCCAAGAGTAGCTTTATTCCCTAATGTATATTTATTAAAAATAACAAAAAAGCAAAAGGTGAAGGTCAGCAAAGAAAAATGCACACCATACAGATAGCACCTTAAAACCTTTCTTTCCCAGTGATTGTTCCAAACCACAAACATTATCCAACTGTCACCACATCATGCCAATCTGCCGTTTAAAAAAAAAGTACTCACATTTCTCATTCATTTTTTAAAAAATATTAAACTCCAATAAGCCTTGCTCACTGACTGCCCATTTAGAACATTTAAAATGTCTCCTTCAAGTGGATTATGTGTGATAAATTAAAGCTATTTAGAAAAATTTGGACAAAGCACTGGAATTTACTGTGCTAAGGAACAGTGCATAAGCCTGCATTCCAAGCTCCAACTTGTAACAATCCATTTAGATAAGAATCTATCTCCACTACTTTATTTTTTTTTCCAGGAAGTGCATGTGAAGAAAGCTTTAAAATGTGCCTTTGCCTGTAATACAGCATTAGTGAGGTCTGCCAAATTAAGCACCTTCTGGTTAAGCTTCTTCCCCCTTTCTGCCTCTAACTCAGCTTCTCTCCATTTTTCACAATAGAAGTAATTTTAGTCATTTAAAAGAAAACATTTCCGAAGCACATTTTTGTTCTCAAGAATCTAATACAATAAAAATATCTAGTCTGACTAGAGACTGTTAGATTTTAGTTGGCATGTTGTGTTCAGTTGCAGTTAAATAAATAAAAACTATGCATCCTACCTCAGTGTGTGATCCTTTAAGATAATGCATTTTTGTATTTTATTTTATTGTGCATTAAATGAAGATTTTAAAAATATCTTTCCTAAAATATCCTTTTTCTTCAATTAGTAATTTAATATACTACGTTGTCTCTTCTAAAAATGTAGTTTTATTTCAGAGCTTTCATATTCAGAACTTTGGAATATGAATTTTTTACATGTCAATCAAATACATGAGTTAACATATGAATCTTTAAATTATCTGCCCCAAAACCATCTTCAAACATCTTTTTCTTTTGCACATTAAACAGAATTTTATCTTGGCAACCTTTCTCAATTTTAAACATTTAGATTTTTGTTTCATACACAATAAACTAAGGATCATATGATCAAAGTAAATTCATAAAAAACCCTAATTATTCAGATTTATCATTGAACAAAATTTCTGGGCTTTCGTTTCCAAAACTGCAGATACATATTTCATGTCTGGATTAAAATATTCACAGAAACAAATCCATATGAGTTCAATGGAAGTTTTACTGCCAATTAAATGAAGATAGAATTAAAGCATCAGAAAGTGAACACTAAGCTGTTTTAAAAAGATAACTAGCAGTTGGATATTTGAACCAACTTCAATGAACAGCTTCATGCTTGAGCTGATCTGTAAAGATTTCCACATGGCACTTGATCTATGAATATTCATTCATATGGACAAGTTGCAGTTACTGTGACACACATGCATATTAAGAATATGCTACATATATGTGTAAATAGATGACTGAGATTTGAAGTAGCAATGGTCTATTTTGGACCTTTAAAGGAAAAGGAGTTTCAGCAGTGCATGAGCAGTACATAAGGAATCTTATCTAGCTCAGAAAATAAGAGTCAGTCTCATCTAATACTTAGAAAAGGATATCCCCCCCTCCCAAGAAATCCTATTACTATAGTGTATATTGGGACATTGGAATAAATCTCAGAAGGCAAGACAACCACTTTTATACTTCTGTCATGGACACTACATGGACATTTTTTTTATTGATGTGAAGGAACTGAAAAATGCAAAGTGTTCAACTTCTACATATTAACTAGAGAAAATGGCCAGCCATTATTTAGGGGGATTCTTCAATTGTTGAGCCCAAAGAGAATTTGTAAACTCATCTCTAGTTTTTCAATGTTAAACAATAAGATCAACAAATGCAACTCAAAAACACACTTGTCTTCTAAAAGGTTTTATATGAAGTTGCCATGCCCATCACATTTGGTTGGTCTTGTAGCCCAGGAGTCCCCAACCCCGGTCTGTGGACTGATACCAGACCATGACATGCCAGAAATTGGGCCAACAAACAAGTGAAGCTCCGTTTGCAGAATGCAGACGACACACGAAACCATGCCCCCTCTGGTCCATGGAAAAAACTCTCTCCACGGAACCAGTTCCTGATGCTCAAAAAGTTGGGAGGGGGGTGCTGTAGCCTTTGCATGAATTTAATGCCTGAAAGGGCTTAAAATCGACTGAACACTGTTCAAATAGAAACTTACAAAAAATGTGTTAGGGAGGATCTGGTCTGCATTGAGACCACACATGACTCACAGATAATCAAGTATGGAAGAAATATCATTTGTATTAATATAATAACATTATAAAGGAAGAGGATTAATAGAAACTGAAAAATGTATGCTTAGGAAACATTTGTACTGCTGAATGCATTTTGATAGACTCCTATAGTCTATCATGGCATAGATTTAACTCCTAGAAAGAGAACACAGAACAGTGGAAAAGACTGCTATGAAAATACCTTAAATACCACTCATCTCCTACCTAACGTTATTCAGATTTGTGGCTATACCACTATTGCTGATGAGAATGATGGAAACTGAAATCTGGAGCACTCCTGATTGGGAAAACTAATGAAAACAAAAGCTGATAATAACCAAAATAATAATTGCACTTTTTTCAGTGTAGTCTTTCATATCACTTTGACATACAGTATATGTCAAACTCACTTAGTTGATAAAAGGATGCAAATTTAGAAATTCTTAACTTCTAGCAACAATTGATGTTTTTAAAATGATAAATATCTATTTGAATGCATTACACATTTCTATGCGTAATGATGCTTTGAGAAAGAGTTGTCATTTGGAAAAAATATTAGGGTTGCTTATTTTTTAAACAATAAGTATGACCTCTTAAAGAAAACAGAAGAACTTCATCTATATATCCCAATATCTCAATTAAGTTTGTTAGAATAATAAATACATGAAGCTCGAATTAATGGTAAGATCCTTAACCATTAAAAACCAGATAACATAGCTCTTCTAAGGAGTATAAATCCTTCCATTCCACACCATCCAATCAGAGCTGAAGAAGCTTCTTGGATGAGAAGCGAAACATCTTCAGAGAAAAACCAGAAAGTCCAACTGCTTCTTGAAAAAGCATCTTTGGGACAACCATGACCTGGTTGACTGAGAATTTGAGCTGACTCAAATGGGATTTTAAATGGGGTTTTTAGATTAGTTGGGATGGGTATACAAAGTTTTAATTTATTTTAATTGGGGTTTTTAGATTTTTATAGGGACAGCCTAGGGTTTAATTCTTTTTTAACTATTTATATTTGTATACATGTATTTTAGTTGGCTGTTCACCGCCCTGAGTCCTTCGGGAGAAGGGCGGTATATAAAACCTAAATAAAGTAAAGTAAAGTAAAAGAATCTACATAGACATATAGCTCTTCTAAGGAATGTTTGTGTGTGAAAAGTGTTTAAAATCAATTATAACAATTCTGTAACAAAGATTTAATTAGAACATCTATATACTAATAAATCTCTCTTGTCTGTTTATTTGTTTGTAACCTTCAATTAGCATTATAGTACAAAAAATTGGTGCATCAGAGTACAAAACAATTTGAATCAAGGTACCTCAAATCTGTTAATGTAAAAAAAGTGTAAAAAAAACGCGTGTAAAAAAAGTGTAAAAAAGATCCATTACTCCTGTGTAATCATAATTTCAAGAATTTTACCACCAGTTGTAACCACAAAATTACAATCACTATAGAGTCACCACAGTTGGCCATTGACAACTGCTGATCATGATTTCCAAGGCTCCCTTCCAGCTTCCCACAAGCTAAGTCAATGAGGAATCTGGCAGGAAATCAGAAGTTACTCCCACTACTTCTTTGTCTGCTCACGGTTATTCTGGTCTTCAGTTTAAGATAACGAAATATATCTGAAAAGATGATGCAACATGTCATGGGTCTACTAATTATAAACTAAAAAAAGGGAGGGCAACTAAAGGTGAGCCTGTATTTTGTTTCGTTTTTTTAATCGAGAACCAAAGGCAAGGATCAACCAATTTTGGTGAGACTTGACAATTCATGAGTACTGGAGACATTCCCTCTTATCATTCATAGGTCTGGAAATGGAAATCATCTATATTTGCAGCAGGTAAATTGTTTACCAGCCAGGAGGTTGGTAATTCTCCTTATTCATACTATAGTTTTGCTTGAGGGACAGAGTGGAATCTCATTCATAGAGAGTGTATATCTCTCAGGTTGCTCACTTTATTCTACTCATTTGAATATATGGTCCCTAGCAGCCCATCAGCAATCTACAATCATGAAGAACAAAGAAAGAAAGAAAAATAGAAGCAGGTTACCACCAGTGGTGGGATTCAAATAATTTAACAACTGGTTCTCTGCCCTAATGATTTCTTCCAACAACCAGTTCACTAAACTGCTCAGAAAGTTAACAACCAGTTTTCCCAAACTGGTGCAAACTAGCTGAATCCCACCACTGGTTACTACCATACCCTTCTTTATTCTACAAGTGGTATCTTCTCAACATTAGTAAAGAGAATTATTATGAAACCCATGTAGTTTTCCTTCTTCTAAGAATAATTCTGACAGCATTTGGGTGACCTCATACAACTAGCAAACCAAGACTCAATTATGTTTCCTCCAGGTAGCAGTATTTTTTTCCATTCAAATCATCTACAACTGTCTACAGCAAGAGTCCCTTAATATAGAATAGACAACAGAAGCTTTAATTATGTGAGACCTATAAATACCTAGTGTATCTTAATACAAAGCAGAGCATGTAAGCTTAACCAACCAAAGTAAAAATAACTTAGACACAGCCTCTTCCATCTTTTCCTAATTAATACACATCCATACAGCCACAGAAAAATATTGCAATTCATTAGGTTGCATCATCTCGCCTAAGGATTTTTTAACAATGCTATTAAGTTAACATTTTCACAAACACTTGACCTAATCAACATTTTCACTTGACCTAATCAATGTTTAAAATTTCTGAATGTATGTGGTGATCGGGTTAAAGATACAGTAGGTGTAATGGGAGATCTCAAATTGATTTATCATAGATTATTAAAGATTTCTAATTCCCAATTTTTAACAAGAACTTCAGTAAAGGATGATTCCTTCATCCCTATCCTAAACAATAAAGTGAAAAGAAGAAAGCTTCTAGTAATTACAAATAATTTTTGTGCAGAAAACCTATTAACTGATGCTTGCAAAAAAAACATGGTTTTCATGTTATTTAAATTTAAGCCAGTATCTTTTGCAACAGGCTTTGGTGGTAGGGCTTGAGGTTACAGTAAACAAGCAAATTGGATCCCACAACTTGAAGTCAGCTTACCTAACAACCTCTTGATTATCCTCTCTCCATATGTGGAAAGGTTAGATAGTGCAAGAACATAAATTAAAACATTAGGATCCATGATAATGAAATTAATTAATTTTAATGCAATCCATATTTAAACAAATGATTTAAAATAACAAGTTTATAATTAATAATATTGCAGATTAATAAATTCATTTATATCACAATACTGATAACCTACCTTCTAATGAAAAATATGCAGTCTATTCTAAAAGAATCAAAAGAGCAGTAAAATCATTACATGAACCAAACTAAATAAGTACAAAGGCTTTCTGTTAAAGTCCTATTGCATACTATAAAAGAGGCTTATCCTTCTAGAGTGATAAAACATATATCTGGCAAGTACGTTTCATGACATGCTGTCTTCTCAGCCATATCCACTGTATTTCAAACTATGAAGAAACCATCAACAGAGTCTTTGTTGTTGAATGAATGATCAAGCAAATTTGTATGTAGAAAAAAGGGGCTCTCAAAATATCCTGATAAACTTCATTAGCTGGAACAACACTGGAATGTTTATAATCATAAAGTTATTGCTGTTTAAATATAGTGGTCTTATAGAAAAAATACTTATCTGTGACTGTGCTATCTGTTATCATGTGCTAGTCTGCATATACATATGATGATGCGTTAATTACTTCAATATGGACCAAAAAGAAGGGAGAGACTTATAAATAAAATAGTGATTATGTAAAATAGTGATTATGTATAACTTTAATCAATGCTTTCCATTGGGAAGCGGGATTTATCTGGCTAAGTTTTTTAAAAATGTAAAATGTTACGTCTTCATACAGCTACAAATATTGTTACTTTTTCATGTTATTAATATTGTATAAGGACTTGATACCTCCAATCTATTGTCTACTTATTGAGGGAGGAGGAAATCTGACCTACAAGCTGCTTAGTATAATTCAGACCTTCGACCTTGCTCCCAAATAAGCTATGGGACATTGTCTTCCTCACAAATGCTAATTGCAGAAGATTAATGTGTAAGTGGATAATATGTATTCAGTGCTTTGTATTGGTAAATGAATGTTCATGGTTTAAAAATAAGTACTCAAGGAGAAGTGAATCAAATAATTTCACTGCAAGCACACAGCATCACTCAACTCCATAAATCACTTTGTCAACTTATTTATAACTGAATAAGGTGACCATATTGCATCACAGTGAATATTTGTTATGAACCAGTATGATCTTGCTTAAGTTGTCTTCCTACATGCTATAGTAATCCGATTTGAAGCAAGCATGGAGATTGGAAAGATCGGTGAAATATGAGAGATTACTTCATTACTTCTAATACACACAGGTAATTCGGGGAAGAAAAAGTAAGCTCATGACATTTCCCCTAAAATCCAAATTCTGACATTTTTAAATTACAAAACTTTTAGTCTTCCTGCACAAAATACACAAATCTTCTGATAAGTACATGGTTCCCAATCTCTCCCTAGTTTACAAATGTATATTTCTATCAGTAGCTCATAAAAAACAAGGAAGGGCTCCTAAATCTTTGGAAACAATGCAACACAATTGGACAGGTTAAAGTCAGGAATGTCCCTTCATTATAAATAATAATAAAACAATTTATTTATTTAATGAGAGTGTTTACCTAATCAAATCTCCAAAATTCTCTTGTGTCTTTGCAGAATTTAATCATGTCCCTTTTGAAGATACAGAACTGGATACAATATCAGAAACATTTAAGTCCAACCTTACGTCACGTTTAGTAGAATATACTATTTATCTAAATTATCTGGATGAAGTCTGAATATTTTGTAGAAGGAATTCATTGCAGAGAATACTTATTAAGCAGATAATAAATTAGAATATGATAATAAACAACACTATTTTAAAAAAAGCACCAGCCAACAGCAGATAAGAAAAACAAAAAGACGATGGGAATATAAATAGCTGGTCTCCAGGCTCTCATCTATAAAATTATGTAAACGGGTATGAGGAAGCTGAATATATTAAAATATACTCAACATTAAAACAATTTGAATAGCAAATAGGATTAGGAAGCTTAAAGTATGTCTGAACTTTAGGAAGCAGAAGGATACTAGCTGAGAAGAACAAGTTTTAACACATTCACCACTGTGCATGTTGTTTGTTTTTCTAAATCTTACAGAATTAGGTGTGCAAGTCAAATCTGCCCCCAGGCAGCTTTAACTCCAGTGACCTGCCCTCATTCGGCAGAACACCATGGGTCTTGCTGACCTCGCCAGTAACACAGAGGTCATATTTTCACATGGATGAACAGATCTTGAACAATTTCTCCAATGTATTAAGCACAAAACAGGCTTTTCTTCAACATCAAGCATGCATGACTTAGCCGTACACCTCTCCCAATCTAACAGACATTTGGGGAGGTAAGGGGGTCAAGGAACTCTACCTCCCTCCACTATCCACTAAGAGGGAATTGTACTTGTGCCCTCTTTTGCAGTTCACCCAGGATATAGATACAGAATAAGGTTGTTCTACATTCACTTTTATTTGTTTTTATTAGGCTTCACCTTCAACAAGCTAGGGTCAAAGTATCATGTAAAGGCTATTTGTTTCTATTTGTAGTTGTTGATATGAGAAAGTTGTGGCTGTGGTCACTTCTGTTTCAGAGAATGAAGAGCCAATGGAATTTTTGATTAATTGTTGGCCATCTTTCTTTACTTAAGTTTGTGTGGGTGCACACAATACATATCAAAGTGTTCTGTCAGCTGCCAATAAATCATTGCAACACTGCCCTATCTACATTTGCCTTAGAAAAATTTAGATACCCAGAGCAATTGTTTCGCTGCTTTTGCCTGTAGCCACAATAAGAAAGCTTCACTCTTAAGCAATCCCAGTCTATCCGAGATCTATATAAAACTGAAGATCATGATCCTGAGTCAACAGATTTGGGTTCTTTGCAATTTTATTATCTCACTAAGAATGAACACACAGAGACTGCATCCTTATTACTTATGCAAGTGGGCAACACATCTTTATTGTGTCATAAGTAATATGTGGTTTATAGAAATCTGGCAATATTTTCAATGCAAATTTGATCAAGGAGTAGGTGAATCTGTGTATTTTAACAATAATTTCTAAAAGATAACACATTCAAACCATAGTAAAACTAAGAAGTTACTGCTATGTATCATGGGTTTCAAATTCATGGGAACAAAGTCCCATTTTACAGAATTTCACTTTCTAGAAAAGGCAGCATGAATGTTACTCTTTTTGTACGACCAATGGCTTCTGGAAAACATTGGAATAAGCTGTGCTGTATGCAACTTCTACAACTATTAAATGAACCCTTCACTATATAGCATTTGAAATAATCAATAACTATTCAATTCAAACTAATTCTTATTATTGGAGATATTGTTTGCCATTACTCCCTTTCATGGTATTTTTCAACTTTCCAACATAGCCAAGCCCCTTTTCCAAGTACTAACCTGGACTGACCCTGCTTAAGCTTCAAAGATCAGCTGAGTTGACTAGGTGCTGCCATCTGCTGAAGCATACAGTGTTCTGTCATCAGCTCTAATATCACATAAAGTAGATTAAAAAAACTGTGCACAGTACATGCCAGAATATTTGTTCTGTGCCTCCCCATCTTTATCAAAACCTATCCTCTAACAGAAGAAAACCGTGCAGACATTTTATAATTGTCATATACAATGTTAATAAGAAATATAGAAGATGAAGAATAAGTTTTTTCTTCAATAGATCTTAATCCAAACCTTTCTGTAATAGAATTTTGCAAAGATTCATTTTCCTAACTTCTTATACTTTTACCACATATACTTTGAAAACATTCTCAAGAATCAAAGATAAGGACACCTGCCACAAAAGTCCACAAGTGCTTAGGGTTTTGCACATATTCACAGCTTCCCAAATGAGCATGCCACAAATTCAAGTATTATTAGCAAAACATATAACGGGATCATTATTTCTAATATAAAGAAATAAAGGAGATGGATGAACAAAGAGAAAGAACAAAAGCTTTTTTTTTCATTTTGAGTCAAAATATAAAATACAATTATTCTACTTTGGAATCACAAAGAAATCTGTTTGTAGGTCTGAAACATATAACTGTAACTTCTCAGCCTATAACCTTTTCAGAGAATTTTACAGGAAGACATTCCTACCACTAGAGTTTCAACATGTATATCTGCAAAAGGAAGGAGACAGGCTAGAAATATACTTCAATGTAACTGAACATTCAGAGCAATAAATGATATAAAGCTGTATCATGCAAAAATTAATGCACCACCAAAATAAAGTGATATCTACATACAAGAATTTGCTTTTGATCATGCCCAGCAATGACGCCTGGCAGAACAAATTCAGGGAGAACTAGCTTACTGTGGGTAGAGTAATCCTTTGAATTTAATGGAATATATTTGGTCATCTTCTCCCATATATTTACTATTGTCCACCCTATAAAAACATTAGCTAAATAGAATGAAAATTAAATGTCTTGTCAGAAATTTATATTTGATTAATAGATTTTTGGCTACTACCCAGAGGTGGTATTCAGCAGGTTCTGACCAGTTCTAGAGAACCAGTAGTGGAAATTTTGAGTAGTTCGGAGAACTGGCAAATACCACCTCTGACTGGCCCCATCCCCATCTATTCTCTGCCTCCCGAGTCCCAGCTGATTGGCTGGATCTCCTTTTGTTGCCCTGCACAGGAGAACGGAGCTGGAAAGCAGGTTAGTGGGGTGGGGAAGGAATGTGATTTTGTAGCAACCTTCCCCCAGGAGTAGGCAGGGAATGGAGATTTTACAGTATCCTTCCCCTGCCACACCCACCAAGTCACACTATGCCCACCAAACCACGCCATGCCTATCAAGCCACGCCACAGCCAGCAAGCCACGCCCACAGAACTGGTAGTAAAAAAATCTGCCACTGCCCACCACTGCCACCACCCAAATCCCACCACTGCCACCACCCAAATTTTGTTCTCACCAACAAACAAAATACATTAAGGTATATAACTATATACACAGCAGGTAGCCCCCCCAATTTCATTTCACAAAGGTAGTTTGTGTTAACAGCCAATGACTGGCCCCAAATCATCCTTTAAGCTCTTTGATATTAAGGCAGAGACATAACCAGTTTTACTTTCTGTACTATAGCAACTCACAGTTGCTTTGATACTACAATATTTATCTTTTGAATTTGTTAAGGATACTCAACTCCAAGAAGACATCTAATGCTAGATCAGATCTCAAATCTTATATTGTGAAGAAGCAACAGAACAAAGCAGCCAGATAAAAGGTGAGAAAGAATTGGGATATGGAATAATAATAATAACAACAACAACAATATCCCAAAACAACTGGAGCACCACTTGAACACCATAGGCATTGACAAATTTGCCATCAATCAATTGCAGAAGATGGCTTTACTTGGAGCAGCTTCTATCCAGCGTTCACTCGATAGGTAGACAAAATGGCAAACCCAGTCTGAACATCTGGCTGACTGTGTGACTATCAATAATAATAGTGTTTGAGTAGTAAATGTTAAAGAAAAGGATATAATTAGACTATAATTGTAAATTGCTTTTATTTATATATGTTTTAATGTCTGTAAACTATGGAATTTGACTTCTTAGGGTATTTAATGCTACATAATCAAGTCTCACTTTAGTAAAAGAAGGCTGCATTGTACTCCTTTGAAAATTACATTTGACTGAATGCTCATTCTTCTTCAGGAAATGTTCCTTGTGTGACCATTTGGAGACTGTCTGGCCATTCAGACCAATGGTATTTAATTTTTTTCCTAAAAGATAAGCATCCTGAAATCAACTATACAATGGCTAATTTTGCACTCAAGAGATATGACTTCCCTATGTTCACATTTGACAACAAAATTATTTAATCAATGGGGTTTTGTTATATTCTCAAATTGCATTTGGTTGTTTTAACTTTTATAGTCTGGTCTTGGATGTAATAAGATATTTGTTTATTAGCTGTTTGGAAAATTTGTATTTGTATTTTTAAATTTGCAAATTAGTGGACTTGAACATTCCTTTATTTAATTATCCACATGTAAACACTGGTACTTCATTTTGGCATTTCATTTTAATTCCTATTAATTCTTACTGGAAACCTACCTTTACGGGAAATCATTATATTTGTATGTTGAAAAGAAATAAAGTATCTTATAAGGAACTAAATCCGATTTTGGAAATGCTCTATACATTCCTCTGTAATTATCTTAAGTTCTATAGTATTTTTAATGTTCCATTAATGTGGCGCCAAGATTGTAAATGCTTAATATCCAATAATGGTTTCTCCTGAGAGGTTCATATCTTATACATTTTATTCCTTCCCTTTTGCACTATTTTTCTAATTATGTTTCACATTCATATCCTCACTAAAGTTTAAATGTTACTGCTTATTCCCAGTTATTTGAAAGGAATAGCAAACCCTATTCATAATTTTCTAAGCATTAATCCTACCGGTAGATATTATGTATGGTACTTATATGGTAAGGGACAAGATTTGTTTTTAAAGAGAGGCACAATTCCTTCTCTTAAATCTAACATTTGAAGATATACTTTGAATTCCTTACTCACCTAGATGAAAGATCCATAAAAACATATAGTTAGAGCTGATCTTGAAAAACTAAGCAGGGCCAGGTCTGGCTAATCATCATTATCATTTATCAAATGTATATGTCACTCAACTCTCAATAACTCTGGTCATTTGAATGAGATTCCACCAGAGTTGAAAGCAACTCTGAAGTAGAGTAAAATATCCCAGAAGCCTGAAAATTACTTCTGTATTCTTGTCAAGAAAATTACATGAACACATCTACGAAGTCATTAGAAGTCAAGCTCACCTTGAAGAAGACTTTCTCTTTTTACTTTGTATCAGTTATAAATGTTTCCCTTAAATGCTTATTCAGGGTTCATGGATATCTGCGGACTTTTTATCATTTCAATTAGACCAGCTGATTGACTGATAATAAGAGAGACCATGGCAGACCTGTATCTCCTGATAGATCATGAATGATTTGCAGCAAGATAAATTGCTTGTTAAATACTTGTTAGGTAAGTAAGTAGGAAGGAAAAGCTTGCATATATCTAAAATCTATTATACCTAATTTATAATACAGGGCTTAATTTTTAGTCAAAGAGCTATGTAACATTAGTAAATTGCTATATCATTTCCAAATAAACACACATTTTGAAAATATTCTTCAATAGAACTTACGAAAACATCATACTAATTATGAATCAGCCAAACTTGTAGTTGACCCACAAGTTAATTAATACCTGAATATGGATGAGCCAACATGGAGTAGAAAAACATTCAGATGCTGTTATTAGCACAGAACACAAATGATAAGTAATGCTTTGAAATAACCTTTTGTTGCTGGTAGATAACTGGTAGATATTAACTAAATTTAGTAGTTAGGAACAGAAAGTTTTTTATTTAGAAAAAAGTTGAGGTTAAGAATTTCTGTGGCTAGCAATGAATTGGGGAGATAAAGATAGAAGAGTCATTGTTTGGAATAGGCATAATAAGCTTCCTGTCAAAAGTACTTGCTAGAACATGTGTGCTACTATGATACAAACCAAGCACCCTATTATATGCTTGGCTTTTTAAAAAAAACGCATTTGTTCATGCAAAAACCTCTAAGAAAAACAAGTTGTGAGAGTAATCAACAGTAGATTCACTACTTCTGGATGCCAGATCTTTTATTTTAACAAACACTTCAATCAAGGCAGCTTTTAGACTGTTAATTCACTGCTTTTCTAAACTGAAAGTAGTATCACATTACAACTATTAAGCAAGAGACAATCTTCTAACAAACCATCTGCATCAATAGCTAAGAAGCAAGTGATGCTTTTAAATAAATGCTACTATTAGGTCTGGGCAAATGATATAGAGAATAAATGATATACAGAAGAGATACACGGTGTTATCCTGTTACTAGCATTTCCATTTGTTGCTTTTTAATAAAAACTCGGCATTGGTAGTGCTTATTTTGTTTGGGTTTTTGTTGTTGTTTTTTTCTCATCCTCACTTTTATCTCAGTTGTGCCTAGCCAAGCAGGTATCCATGTCAAAACAGCACCCTTCAGTTGGGGGTTTGTTTGACCTAGGTCACTTAACGGTCAAGCTTTTCACCAGTTGTTAACACAAAGCTTCCAATCAGCCTCCAAGCCTACATCACAGTTTGTTCCCTTCATAAACACTCCGTCCATATTGGGAAGATCCATCAGTCGCTTTCTATGAAGTACTATCAGGAACAAATACATAAACAATCTCCAGGACAGAAACTCAAAACTCTGAGGGTTGTTTTTTTTTTTTTTTTTTTGGGGGGGGGGGGGGGGGGGTCAAAAAAGAAAAGTACCAAATGCTTTTAAAAACAGAATTTATTTTTAAAGTCTTACACTAAAATAAGACTTTTAATCTAAAGTCTTACGCTGAATTTAGCCAACTTATAATATTTGTTAAGACTCTTCTTTAAAACATTACCAGACCAAGTGTATACAGATAATCCTCAACTTATGACCACAATTGAGCCCAAACTTTATGTTGCTAAATGAGAAATTTGTGAAATGAGTTTTGCCAAGATTTACGACTTTTCTTGCACATTTGTTAAGTGAATCAGATAACAGATAATCAGATTTAGAAGGGACTTTACAGGTCATCTAGTCCAACCTCAACCCAAGCAGAAGACCCTTCACAATTTCTAACAAATGGCAGTCCAATCTCTTCTTGAAGGTCTCAAGTGATGGTGCTCCCACAACTTCCGAGGGCAAGCTGTTCCATGGGTTGATTGTTCTCACTGTCAGAAAGTTTCTCCTTATTTCCAGATTAAATCTTTCCTTGTTCAATTTCCATCCATTATTCCTTGTCTGGCCTTTGGGTGCTTTAGAAAACAGCTTGACCCCTTCCTCTCTGTGGCAGCCCCTCAAATATTGGAAAACTGTTATCATGTCTCCCCTGGTCCTTCTCTTCACTAAACTAGCCAGGCCCAGTTCCTGTGACCATTCTTCATATGCCTTAGTCTCCAGTCCCCTAATCATCCTCGTTGCTCTTCTCTGTACTTTTTCTAGAGTCTCAACATCTTTTTTATAATGTGGTGACTAATCACTGCAGCTAAATTAGTGACATGGTTGTTAAGTGAATCTGGTTTCCCCATTGACTTGGCTTGTCAGAAAGTTGCAAAAGGTGATTGCATGACCCCGGGATTAAGTGACCATATGCAACCTCTCTACTTTATCCTTCCTCCTATAATCTCTTTAAGGAAATCCATGCCAAATCTGAGCAGGTTTTTAGAGAAGGGGATGTTTCCCAATTCCCCATGGTGAATGGAAACCAGTTCTGTTCATGAAACGGCCCAATCTATTGCAACTAATGGTTCTGGATATATGAATGCAGCCCAAAACCAAATCTGAAATACTGGAACATGTTAAAAATGTATTAATCTAACAAATATGTAGCAATGCAGAAGATAGCACATTGCTGAATAAATAGTTTGGCAATTATTGGGAAATTTTTGCACATTATGCCATTCTATTTTTTAAATTATTTTTGAGGGTTGTTGTGAGCTGCCTAGGATCACTATTCAAGAGAGGTGGCTATGTACATTGTTCGAATGAGTAAATAAACTGCCAATTATGAGCACTTTTACAGGTGAATTTTGTACTGTTTCAGACCCAAGTCTTGAATCTGTGTACTTGCATGGTACCAACCAAACTGAGAATGAAGTTCTTTTTTCTGGATTCATCTTGATTAACAAAAAGAACACAAGGGTTTTTTTGTCTTTTCTTTTCTTTCTCCTACAGAGCTTATGGGAGGTTTATTTTTTCTCTTAAAGGAGTTCTTATTCACACTACATTCTTGGCTACTAGAATTATTATTCTTTTTCTACATTTACCCCTTAAATCTTAAGTGACCAGACCATGGGCATTCTCTGTGGGCATTGCTTAGAAAGTATCTACTCCATTCCATCAAATATAATGATATGCAATGGTGGTTACAATTACTGAAAAGAACACAAAACTACAAAAATGTTTACAAAAGAAATCCAAGTTGAAGTTCTGTTTGTCTAACAAAGGTCAGTGGCAGAGTTGGGCCAGTTTTCTCTTTCAGAACAACCGGGGTTGTGATATGGAGATAAAATTAGGGAGTCATGTATACCATCTTTACTCTGAGGATAAAGATGGGATAATTAATAAATAAACAAATAAATACTTGACGCAATCTTGAACAAACTCATTTTAAACACTTTTTTGACCACAAGCTAGCATGGACATTTTTAACTTATTTACTTATTTATTTTCAAGATTTCTATACCACCCCTCTCCCTGCGGGACTCAGGGTGGTGTACAGTCATTAAAAAATATAATAATACAATAATTAAAAATAATTAAAAGATTAAATTTGGTGGTTGAATAATAGAAACGAGACAAGGGTTTAAAAGTAAGGACTAAAACCAATTAAAACTGAATTTAAAGCCCATAAAACCGTAGGTCAGACCGGCTTGATGAAATAAATAAGTTTTCAACATGCGCCGGAAGGTCAGAAGGTCAGGGATGATCCTCATCTCTGGGGGCAATTTTTTCCAGAGGGAGGGTGCCCCCAAAGAGAAAGCCCGCACCCTCGGGGTCGCCAACTGTCCAGCCGGCGGCACCCCGAGGAGACCTACTCTATGAGAGCGCACCGGCCGACGGGAGATTGATGGTGGCAGTAGGCGGTCCGGTAAATACCCAGGTCCCAAGGCATGGAGTGCTTTAAAGATGGTAATTAACACCTTGAAACGCACCCGAAAGACCACCGGGAGCCAATGCAGCTTGCGTAAGAGTGGTGTAACATGAGAGCTTCGAGAAGCCCCCGAAACCACCCGTGCGGCCGCATTCTGCACCAGTTGGAGCCTTCGGGTGCTCTTCAAGGGGAGCCCCATGTAGAGAGCATTGGCATAGTCTAGGCGGGAGATAACGAGGGCGGATGTG
This sequence comes from Bungarus multicinctus, assembly GCA_023653725.1. Taxonomy (NCBI): domain Eukaryota; kingdom Metazoa; phylum Chordata; class Lepidosauria; order Squamata; family Elapidae; genus Bungarus; species Bungarus multicinctus. The sequence continues at coordinate 153,939,056 of CM042836.1, forward strand.
ACTGGGCGAAGCGCATCCCTATCCAGAAAGGGTCGCATTACTTGGTGTAGTAATAAAGGGATCTTGTGCACAGTATCCATGAAAATTCTAGCTACCAAATAAAATAGAGTATCGTTGAAATGTTGATTGAAAAAAAATACAGTAGGTTGTAGTAGTAATTTGTATATTGAGTCTTGTAGATGGCGCTAGGCGCTAGCAGCAAACTGCAGCATTTAGAATCTATAGAGACCTCTTTGTTCTTGGCATGATCACATTCCCTATATCTTGCTGAAGGTGGAAAGTCCCAGACTTTCCAGACTTATAGGTGACCTCATTTTACTAACATCACCACTATTCTTAAGGATTCGTTGGGAGTCTGTACCAATGTGGTTGAGAGGTTTCACCCATGTGGGATCTATTCTCCAATCCAAATACTGTATCTATGCTACTCTTCCTTGGTTGTAAAAATGGTATAAAAGAATAAACGCTGCCCAAGCAGTCAGACATCTTGGCACCCTGCACAATGACTGATCTTTGAAATCCATCATTTTGGCGCCCGACCAGGGCCATCAACCCTGCGGGACGGGGCTATCAACCCTCCGGGGTGGGCAACAGCCAACATGCTTACTATCATCTGGAAACAGACCCCTACGGGACCCTGAGTCCTACGGGACCCATCAATGGTAAGTATGGGTTGCAATCTATCTCAGCATCAGCAGAAACATGTTCAGGAAATTAGATTCCTGCTACATAAATCAGGTGCAAAAGTACACTGAGGCTGTAGAAAAAAGCTGGTGGGAGGTAGGGAAATGGTATCCTGAGCCCAATAGAATAGAATAGAATAGAATAGAATAGAATAGAATAGAATAGAATAGAATAGAATAGAATAGAATAGAATAGAATAGAATAGAAGGTTAAGGATACCCAAGGCTCCAGCCCAAATGTTATATTGGTGGTATCGATGCTGTCATGCAGTGGAAACATCTGACTCTGATGTCAGCAAAATAATAATTGACTATAAGCCCCCCTCCTGAGGTAAAAATTGTCACTCCAAAATCTTCTCTAATTGGACTTTCAGCTCCTTCTGAGCAGGCTAAATTTTTTGATTCTCCAAGGCCATTGTACATCCCCATAAGGCTAATATTAAAGGAACAATTAGAAAAAGGGGGAGATTCAAGTTAGAAACCCAGGAGAGAGACACATAAATTTATTTGTTTAAAATTTTTATGTTTAATCCTTTTTAATTATTTAATACTTAAAAAGACAGAACAATGGAATGCAGGCAACTGCTCTCTTCTGATGCACTGGGTGGCAGAATTGAATGTGGAAGGCGTGCCCCATTGAGTTCAATGGTCCACAGTTAGCTCTGCTGTTCAGAAGCATGGAAGGAGATACAGATCCATGTTTAAAATAGAGCCCCTCCATAAAGTACCGTGTTTCTCCAACAATACGGCCTCCATCAATAGGAAGGCCCAGCATAATTTCTAGACATGAGATGAAATTAAGCCCCGCCTCCAAAATATAGGCCTATTTAAAACATGCGTTTCCCCGCCATTCCTCACATCGTTTGTTAGAACTACGGTACACGAGGTGAAGAGAAATGGGGGGAAGGGTGCGGGTGGGGGGGAGAAAACTTGCCTTAGGACCACCTTGCAGGTAGCCTAGAATACCCCGATCGAACATCAGGCAATAGAAGCTCCCCGAAGGCAGAGTCACCAGCCACTTCGATTGTTCGGTAGAAGCGGCCTTGGGGCAAGTACCCACGCACACTCCCCTCACCACGAGGCCGCTTCTATTGGCCAATTGAAGCTCCCCAAAGGAAGAGTCTCCAGCCGCTTCGGGGCAATGCGGGCTGCTTGCATCCCCTCGCCAGGAGGCACTTTATTTTGGGGGATGGAAGTTCCCCGAAGGCAGAGTCACCAGGCACTTTGATTGTTCAGTAGAAGCGGCCTCGGGGTGAGCGCCCACACACACTCCCCTTGCTACGAGGCCGCTTCTATTGGCCAATCGAAGTTCCCCAAAGGAAGAGTCTCCAGCCGCTTTGGGGCAAGGCGTGGCTGCTCACATCCCCTCACCAGGAGGCAATTTATTTTGGGCTATGAAAGCTCCCCAGGGGCAGTCACCAGCCACTTCGATTGGCCGGTAGAAGCAGCGTTGGGGCGAGGGGAGTGTGTGTGGGCGCTCGCCCCAAGGCCACTTCTACCGGCCAATCGAAGTGGCTGGTGACTGCCCCTGGGAAGCTTCCATCACCCGAAATAAACTCCTCATGGCGAGGAGAATGTGCGTGGGCGCTCCTGTCAGGAGCGCCCCGTGGGCAGCCACGCCTCACCCCGAAGCGGCTAGAGACTCTTCCTTCAGGGAGCTTTGATCAGCCGATAGAAGCAGACTCGTGGTGAGGGGAATGCACATGTGGCACTCTAGGTGGGGGAGTAAATTAAGTCACCCCCGAAAAGTCATCCTAGCCATTTTTTGGGGGTCAAAAGAAAATAAGACCCGGCCTTATTATATGAGAAACACGGTACATTGGGGCTGATCAAGGAAAATATGGTTAACTTATGCTGTTATATATGTGTTAAGAAGAACTAAGAGAAGAAGAAAATGTTTATTATTCTTTTCATGTGATTTTCATTAAAACTTCTTAGATGTGTATGTATAATAATGTATAATAATTGCATGCAGTGTAGAACTTAGTTGTGTATGTATAATACTGTAAAATAATTGTATGCAGAATTGAATAGGATTGAATTGAAGAAAATATCCTTTACCTATGTATAGCCCTAATTGGAATTGCTGCAGTTCAAAATAAATTAATTGTAACATGGCTGGCAGCTAGAGAATTAAATTGGCTTTTTGGATTGGGCTTAGAGTTGTGGGAGGCAGATAGGCAGTGGTTCGCCCCACAATCGCCTTTTGTGATTGGAACCACTCCTTGAGTTATCCCAGTGCTCTGAGAACAAACTATAGGTTGTCCAAAAAAACAAAATGTTGAGATTTAAAGGGAGAAAACCTTCTCAGGTCTGGAAATGTTGTGTGAGAGAATGTGTCTGTATGTAATCATTTCTAGCTCTGGAGGATGAGATCCTCTACAATGGAGCTTATTGGCTCCCAGAAAAGAATTTCTAAGTATGCAAGCAGTATGATTACAGTATAAATGTGTGAGTATGTTGATGGTAAAAAAGGTGGTATAAATGTTTGTGTGTTGATCCCTATCCCAGATTGAAAGGAGAGTGAGAAATAGTGTGTGCAATGAAATGAGAAAAGTCCAGATGAAATGTATGTGATTTACTGGAATGAGAGGATTATTTGTGTATTTGTGTGTGCTTTACTGATGATGAAAATTATTTGTGTGTGATTTATTGGTGAAAAGAATGTTGAGTGGAAAAAATGGATGAGACTGTGTAGTATTTTAAACATCCCCCCCCCTTCTTGTCCACGTTGGTTGTTGTAAAAGCGGAGGGGAAGAGTGAGGCTTTCGATCACTTAAACAATTTTTTTTCCTATGCCTTGAGTTTTTGCCTTGAAAAATAACTTTTTTGTAGATTACATAGCTTCATCTCCTGATTTTTTAGCGATTTTCACACAAAGGAGCCTCAGATAGATAGGCTGAGACTGGCAAATTGCCTGGAATGTTATCTGTAAAGGTGGCTCAGTTCCCAGGTGGGCAATTTGCCCGGATCTTTGAAGATGGCTCAGTTCCCAATTTCAGCAAGGGGAATCAAAATTTAAAATTAGCTGCACTCTGTACATGCTCTTAATCTATATTTTGATTAAAGCAGATAATTGACACCAAAATTTGACTCCATCTGGAGGGTTTACAACAAGAATGTGAAGAATGCATGGCTATTGCCAGCACAACAGGTAAAATCGTGAAAAGTTTGCAATGGGCTTTGCAAATAACTTTTCCTTCTAATTTTTGATAAGTACAGTAAGGTGTAAATGGCAGACTTGTGTAAATCTAATTTTCAATTTTATTTTCAGAATAACTTATCTCTTCAATGTCCTTTACCTGACTATGTAAGCTGTATTGTTTGTCTAAAGAACTTTGGCTTGCTTGCTTAATGACTTTTTTCTTTCCTGTTCTTACAAGGATTGTCATGATAATACCTGGAAAGTGTCCTGCTTTTTTAACTTTTAAAACATTTCTCAACAGCCTTTTGATTTCATCTCTGACTCATTATGTGTATTAACTTACTTTTAATCTTCCAGGTGCTTATATTATGCCCAGGATTGTCTTATGACCTTATTTTTAATTTTGCAACAGCTACTACAAGACCAAAGATATTTCTTACATACGTAGTCACTTGACCCTTTCTGGGACTCTTTCTGAAGGCTATAGCTTTCCTGGGTTTTTTTCAGTTACTCTTTTTTCCATCAAAATGCTGGAGGCCTGGCACAAGCTTGCCATATTCCAGTTAATCAAGCCAAGCAAATTGTTTCATCATCAACTTTGGCAAATGGATGTTACCTATTAGGCAACATCTTTTTTACAACATGGTATTTGGCTTTTTGCAATATTGTACAGCCTGGAATAACAAGTTCATCAATGCTCATCGGTCATTTAAGGCCTGCCTCCACAAATAAATAAAAAAGGAGGGAAAGGGTCTCTAAAAAAGTTTTAAAAAGTATAATTTCCCTTAAATCAATTGAATGTAATTGAATGTTTCCATTTATCTTAAATTAATTGAATGAACTTTAAATTATTTTAATGTTTTTATTCAAGTTAACTATTTGGGGGTGAGGGGGCGAGGCTGTGTTGTTGTGTTTGCTCCTACAGGACCTTTGTGGTTTCCAGCTTGTTGTGTCCGCCCAGCCAAGGATGTTGTGGCACCAGTCCCCGAATCCAATCCCAGGAATTTGACTTTACAAATGGCACAGTGTCCAATCCGGGTTCATTCATTTACGCTTGGCTAACATTACACAGAATGATGTCTTTTGCTTATCTGAAATCTATGATATGGAACATTTGCTTTCTACATGTTTAGTTCCTGTCTGCACTCCTTCTACAGCAATTCAAAATTTCACTGGCTTAAGTGGATATCTATTCAATGGGAACTTTAACTATAAGACTATATCTAATTGGGGATTTGCTGCTTATTATCCACACCTTGATGCAATTGCTTTACACAGCCCAATGGTAGCAGTCCCTGTAAATATAACCTATGCAAAAGTAGTTAACTGTATATCTTCAAGTAAAAAACCTCACTGTCATTGCATTAGTTCACCTACTTTGAACTGCACAGCTTTTGAAGAGACTTTCTTTCACTTTGCCCATGTTTGGCTGCCACAAGGATGGTTTTTTACATGTGGTCAAGAAACTTTTAATTATATTCCTGCTAATCTTAGTTTATTTATTTATTTATTTTATTATTTAAATTTATATACCGCCCCCTCTCCCAAAGGGACTCAGGGCGGTGAACAGCCAGAATAAAAATACACATATAAAACACATATACAATATTAAAAATTAAAAGAATTAAATATAATTGGCTCCTACAAAGATTAAAACAAGGGGATTAAGAAAGATTAAAAACCAGATTAAAATTTAAAAACCCCTAGGCCAGACCGGCTTGCTTAAATAAATAAGTTTTCAGTACACGACGGAAGGTCATGAGATCAGGGATGGTCCTCATCTCCGGAGGTAATTCGTTCTAGAGAGGGGGTGCCCCCAATGAGAAGGCCCGCATCCTCGGGGTCGCCAGCCGTCCAGCCGGCGGCACCCCGCGGAGGCCGACCCTATGGGAGCGTATCGGTCGGCGGGAGGCCGATAATGGCAGGAGGCGGTCTCGCAAATATCCTGGTCCCGAGCCATGGAGCGCTTTAAAGATAATAACTAAGACCTTGAAGCACACCCAGAGGGCCACCGGGAGCCAATGCAGCTCGCGCAGAAGTGGCGTAACATGGGAGCCCCGAGGAGCCCCCAACACCACCCTCGCGGCTGCATTCTGCACCAGCTGGAGTTTCCGGGTGCTCTTCAAAGGCAGCCCCATGTAGAGAGCGTTGGCATAGTCTAGGCGGGAGGTCACCAGGGCGGAGGTGACCGTGCGAAGCGCATCCCGATCCAGAAAGGGCCGCAACTGGTAGATCCTACGGACCTGGCCAAAAGCCCCCCTGGCGACGGCCACCACGTAATCTTCCAATGACAGCCGCACATCCAGGAGGACACCCAGATTGCGGGCCCTCTCTGTGGGGGCAAGGGTTTCACCCCCCACAGCCAGCGATGGAACCAGCTGGCTGTACTGGGGTGCCAGGAAGCACAGCCACTCAGTCTTAGATGGGTTGAGCTGAAGCCTGTTCCGCCCCATTCAACACCGCACGGCCTCCAGGCACTGGGTCATCACTTTGACGGCTTCATCGGGGTGGTCCAGGGTAGAGATGTACAGCTGAGTGTCATCAGCATACTGATGGAACTCTACCCCAAAGCCACGGATGATCTCACCCAGCGGCTTCATATAAATGTTGAACAGAAGGGGCGAGAGCACTGACCCCTGAGGCACCCCGCAGACCAGGGGCCTCGGGACTGACCTCTGCCCCTCTGCCAACACGAAATGCGAGCGGTCAGAGAGGAAGGAGGAGAACCACCGCATAACAGTGCCTCCCACTCCCAACCCCTCCAGCCGCCACAATAAGATACTGTGGTCGACAGTATCGAAAGCCGCCAAGAGATCTAAGAGGACCAGGACAGAGGAATAACCTCTGTCACGGGCCCTCCAGAGGTCATCCACCAATGCGACCAATGCCGTCTCCGTGAAGCACAATGCTGCCTCAGCTGGCTGATTTCTGTTTTGCTTTCTAAACAACAAATTCATCAATTGACTTAATAAAAGCAGAATATGTAGTGCTAGCTTTGTCTATAAGTGAGTTAATATTAACTCTGTTGCATGTGATTTAGCAAAAATAATTAATGATACTTCTTCAGCTATCTCAACAATCAACCACGAGATGCAAGAGTTGAGGAAGGTTATTCTACAAAATCTATATTCTTTTAATTTGTTTGATGGGTCACGAACCATCCAGCACCAGCTTAATATTTTACACAATTTGGCCTTGGATTTGAAAATTGGTAATTTAGGATCTTGGTGGGAAAGCTTTTGGGCTTAATTGCCCACAGGTTTAATGGGAAAAATGTTACGCTATGTAGTCATTATTTGTGCTTTAATTAGTGGGTGCTACTTTGTTCAATGTCTCCCTTCTCTTTGCAACATATGTAACATAGCTTTTCACCCTAAACCCTCTCCTACATTGCCTAAGGGTCAGGTATAACCTCTGTATAAACAACTGCAAGTGTGCTCTTCTACTGATTATTATAAGTCCCTTACTAATCTTTCTTATGACTATTCTTTATATAAACAAAATAAAAGAGTGACATGTAGTAGTAATTTGTATATTGAGGTCCTGTAGATGGCGCTAGGTGCTAGCAGCAAACTGCAGCATTTAGAATCTATATAGGCCTCTTTGTTCTTGGCATGATCATTCCCTATATCTTGCTGAAGGTGGAAAGTCCCAGACTTTCCAGACTTATAGGTGACCTCATTTTACTAACATCATCACTAGTCTTAAGGATGGGTTGGGAGGTTGTACCAATGTGGTTGAGAGGTCTTACCCATGTGGGATCTATTCTCCAATCCAAATACTGTATCTATGCTACTCTTCCTTGCTTGTAAAAATGGTATAAAAGAATAAACGCTGCCCAAGCAGTCAGATATCTTGGCACCCTGCACAATGACTGATCTTTGAAATCCATCAGTAGGTCACTTGTAGAATAAAATTATTTCTCATAATTTTATCTCAGCTATAAGATATCCACATATAACTATTTACTTTGTCAAAACATTTCTTTTTCTACTGAGAAGTTTAGTAATACTGTTTAGAAATCTTCCATAACATGTTATTACATTAGATTAGTAAGTTTTATAAGTTCAGTTTTCACAGTTTTTAAAACTCCAAATAACCAGCTACTAACTTTTTTGTCTATCTGCTTTCTAGTCAGTCTTGATTCCTGGCAGTTGTCTGGTTAAGTCCCTGAAGTGTTATTGGCAGTATTGTTTGGAAGAAGCTTGCCCTTGTCTTCTTCCAAGAGTTGAGAGAAGTTGACTATCCCAAGTTCTCAGAGCTAACTTTGTGCCCAAGCAGAACTCAATCTCACTGTCTCCCAGATTCTAGCCTGGTATCTTAACCACTACACTATCTCTTGCTTACTATATAGTTATATCATACAGTAAATTTCAATAAAATGAAGTCTCCTTCAATCTGACTTCAACTTGGTACATCCCAAGAAGGAAATGGTCTACCATGGCCTTCTTCCAAGATTATTATATTGTATTCATACATACATATACATATAGAAACACACACACATATAACCTTTTGAGGCTAGCTTAAAGTCCATAAAAGATGAACTAAGAGCTCCTACCTACCAAGATGCAGACAAAATTAAATTCTTAAGGGGGAAACCTAACTCTGTTAGGTATCGTTTATCCAAAATCCCTCTACCCTTTACTCTCACATAAAACTAAACCTTTAAATTAGTTTTATCTTAAAAGTCAAAATCCTATTACAGCCTTTCTCAAATGTTATTCATGCAAAGCAGGAGTACAAAAAGTATCTGATGAATACTTTTTTGTTCCATAAAGATTAAAAAACTTCTACAATTTTTAATCATCCCATAACTAATGCTCAACATAAATAAAATCACACAATTAAGAACACAATTTAAAATGAATCAAATAAATTCAGTGATCAATAAAGTACCAAAGACCAAGCAGATAATCAAAGAACATCACATAGATAGAAGTACTATAAACAAAATATAGCAATAAAAATAGAACAGAGCTAAAAGGCCAGAGAAGATAAAAGCTCTCTTGCAGTGGAAACTGTTTCAATTTATGGAGGTTGTCCATGCAATTTAAAAAGATTACTAAGGGATCCTCCATGTACAGCAAAAACTTTCCTGCAGAAATCACTTTTTAACATGTAAAAGGGAAGTCTAAATATGCAACCCTGCACCTCCTTTCTTCTTCTGTCCTAGTAAAATATGAAAAATGTTTTAATGTCTTAATTGCTTTTACATTGTCAGACCAGACACAACTTAGGATAATTTCTGGATAGTGTAGACCCATCTACAAAAAAAAAAAAAAAACTATCCTAGGTTTAAGTGTGTGTGAGAGAAAGAAAGGAGGGAGGGAGAGATAGAGAGAGGGGGGAGAGAGAGAGAGGGAGGGAGGGAGAGGGCGGGAGAGGAACGGAGAAAGAGAGGGGAGAAAGAGAGGGAGAGGGAGAGAGAGGGAGGGAGGGAGAGAGGGTAACTAGCCTATTGTTCTGCTTGAAATGGAGGAACATATATAAACATTTCAATCTTGATTCCTCTATAAATAGAGTTTATATCTGAAACAGGAATAACTGGAATTATTTCATAATGGCATCTTAACTGTTCTATCATAAAGTCACTTAGTTGTGCTTTTTTTCTCCTTGAAGACTTTTTGTGCTTTGCCTTGACAGGTAGGGGAAACCTCATAATGTGCCACAAAACCCCTAACAATTAAGTCCAATCCAGTTCAGAAAATATTAATTTAGTTTTTAAAAATGTATAAAAATTGTAAACTGAAATAAACACATAAATTAGATTCAGCAACTTTTAAAATATGCATAAACCATGACCTGCGGTAATAAAATGGAATGTAAGGAATACAACTCCATTCAAGCCACTTTCTGTTTGATCGTATAGCCTAGGAAGTTACACATGACTGACATTCATTTTTTTTCTTAATTTCTCTGCCTCTGATCCAAACAACTATCAATTAACCAAAGCCCCTAATACTTTGTATGTTTATTAGCTTTTGTATTAACAAAAACTATAATGCTAGAAATAATTTATTCAGGAATACTTTTATATCTATAAACTATAGTATGGATATCTACTTATCCATCCATCTATCTATAAACAAAAGAATGAATCTATCTATATCTATATGAATTAATTAATTAATACACATACACACATATATTCAATACATACATCCATATACACAGAATATATCTACATATACACATACATATATACCAGAGTAGGTGAAAATATACCACAATGGGAATACAGCCTTTAATAATGAATACAGAGACCCCAAAATAAGGACAGAAATAGTAATAATAACATAAATAAATAAATAATACAATGTAACACACAATGTTAGAAACAGTATAATGAAGGAAGATTGGAAAAATAATCTAATGCTATTGAAATTATCCATATAACCCTCTAGACAAAAAAAAGAAAGTCTCTCAGTAAACTTTCCCATACACAGATACACAGAAAACCTGATATTTTGTGTCATTCAACACATACAATTTGGCTTCAATACAACTATGACTGATGATAATGGAGTTTATTTTAAATTAGACTACATCTTAATGGGAGTAATTTTGTAAGAGAGAGATGTAATGTTTGGAAAGGAAGGGTTAACATACCAGTGAAATTAAGTGCACAAGTAAGACTAAGCAAATAAATGTGTGATGAAATCTGAAGGGAAGAAACATAATTTCAGATGCTACAAATGTAAATATAAACTGAATAGACCTGCTACAATAAATAACCTTACACACACATACAAAAATCTGATGAAGATCAAGGACAACACAGGCACCCAAAATTATAAATGCCTTCCCAGGACATTAGGACCTTAATCAATGCCCTGTACCAAAAATGATGGCTAAACAAAATATATATCTTAATGTCACAGACTCCATGAGAAAAGGCATCAAACTTGGCAGTTGGCCATAAAGTTAACAAAAAGCCCATGTCTCATTTTATGCACAATTCCTATAGAAAGGTAAAATAGAAATTATTGTAGAGTTGCAGTATAGGGATAAACTCCTTTGAGGCCAACACAAGTACTAGTGATTACATGGAGACATCCATGTAGTTTTCTTGGCAGCAATACAGAAATAGTTTGTCATCACCTTTCTTTCTGAGATTTTTTCCCTCAGCTTTCCAATCTACACTATAGCTCTGGGATTCTCTGGAGATCTTTCATCCAAGTTTGACCATGCTTAAATTTTAAGGATCAGCCAAGGTCAGCTCTACACTTAACTTAGGCTTTGTACAGTCATTTTTAACAAAATACAGTTCATTGCTATATGAAGTACAAATTTGAATTATCCCTGTTTTCTGTTTTCAGAACAGCATACATGTCAGAAGCATGCTAAAATCAAAATGGGCACAAGATTGATTGGGATCTATCTGTAAATTAGATGAGATACAGTAAAAATGATAACTTTTGCCAGTTTCCAATGGTTTCACAAAAGCAAGAATAAAAATGCTTTTCTATCTCTAAATTAAATTTAGAGATAGAAGACCTGATTTATGCTAAGCCAGAAGTAGATAAAAATATGGGAAAATCAACCCATGAGGGTATTACTCATGAGATAAAACCTGACTTTAACTCTAACTTTTGAATCATATTTTAATGTTACACTACGAACTGGCTCTATTATGCCTGTAGTTCTAGAACAGGGGTTTCAAACTCGATCCCATTGTGGGCAGTATCAGGATTTTGTTTGCCCTTGGGGGCCGGAGTAGGCATGGCCCAGTCATCACAGCCTGCTGGATGGGCATGGCTGGGATGGGTTGGGGCATCATGGGCCGGTCCCTCACCGTCTCTGGGACAGCCCTGCAGCACAATTCTGGTTCTATGGTGGGCCAAATCAGTTTAACATATCTGTTCTAGAAACTGAATTGATAAAATAAAATCCTGATCAAATATATAACCCAGTCTTAAACAAAGCTACATTGAGTAAGATTAGAACAAAAAAGGCGATTTTTATAAATATGCCAGGTTTAAGTAAAAAAAAAAAAGGTGGCAGATCAAGAATATAAATATAAAACGAATATTGATGGTTATATATTTTTGAAATCACCCTCTTATGTTTTTAATTATTTTTTATATATTATATTTCAGCATAGAATTGGCACCTTCTAGCTTTCACATGTACGAAGAAATGTACTATACTCGGACGTTTCTTCACAGAGACATATTTTTAGTATAGCACTCCTCTGAAAGGTCCTTGGTGGTCTCTGAGTTTGACTGTTTTCTTGCAGATGTTTCATTATCCAAACCCAAACATTATCAGTGCTGATAATGTTACTTAGTCTGGGTAATGAAATGTCTGTAAAAGAACAAGCAAGCTCAGAGAGCACCAAGGAACCTCCCACCCTCCCATTTCAACCCTGAGCTACACATTTTCTCCTTTATTGGTAACATTCCTGTTTCAAGATAATGTGATTTAGTTTTTTTTAAATGAAAACCTTCCCAGATTAAGATCCCACAAGTTTTACCGTGGAAAAATTTAGGATGGGATCTGAATGATATTCATATGCAATAGGATTCTAGGATTCATTCATAGAATTCTCTGCCTCTGTGTACTATTTATCTTCTCTAAGTTAACCTCAGCCAATCATCTCATAACAGAGAGGGCAGATCTCACTAGCCCCTGGCCTTGTTTCCCACTGAAAAATGACAAATTCTGCAAATGCTCTCTTGCTTGCATTTACTAGTAGCTTATGCACTTAGGCAAGCCTTAACTGCAGTCCAATTACTAGTTTTATTACTCCAATATCTTAATTACACTCATGTACACCTATTACAATCTCTTCAGTTTTGAACATATTGTACTTCTTCATAAATCCCAAGATAAAGGTAAACATTAAATCTGGGCACCTGCCATACTTAAAAAAGAGGAAGACAGAGTAATGTTTTATTTACGATATATAATACCATAAAATAGGACTGGTCTCTTCCTGATTTTATTTTTGGATTGTAAATAATTTGCTCAGAAAGTTTGTGAAGGGGACAGGAATCCATGTTTGCAAAAGATATGAATGTCATAAAAAAGGAAACTCTTCTCTTTTTTTCCCACAGCCTAAATGAAGGTGAACTATGTAAATTATAAGACACCAACCAGCTGCTGTTTCCCACAGCAATGTGGTATTTTCTGCTGGGAATATTTTTTTTCCTTAAAACAATCATTTATAACCCTTATCAGTACAACAGCAATCCAGTCATCAGCTGCAATGTTATGTGGGAAAAAAAGCCAAGGTCAACAAGTACTTGCATTCTGTTTATCTTAGCTGCAATTGTTACCAACATTCAATTGAACAATAAACATGAAGATTGTCAAATGCTCTCAGCAAAGTAGGTGATCCAAAAGTTACCACAGAAAAAGAGAAAGAGAAGCACTGCCAAGCAATTAAACAACTCTATTAAAACCACTATGATTGGAGCACATTAATTTATGGCAGAACTTGTCTCTCAAATCTAAAAGAATAAAATCAGACCATTCTCGCTCCTATGATCCCAAGAGTAGGAAGCAGTAACTAAAATCTGCTCTCAGTTGCCTGACCAGCATACCAAACTGTAATTGACATCATTAATTAATTTCTACATATAGCCATATAGTGAAATCACCCTTGAATATGACATAAAACAAGCTGAATATTCAAAAGCAAATCAAACTTTTTTGACTACAGTGAAGAAGCAGAGTATTACAACTATGTATTACTCTTGCACCCAAATTACTGGGTGTATTGTTTATTATGCATTGTTATATTGATATTCCTACTTTTACACCAAGAGGCTATAAGAAAGCATATGTGGTTCATTTAGTCTCATCCCTAAATTATTTTCCACATAAATTAAACTGAGAGATAAATGTACATTTTACTGATAATTTGTTCTTTAAGTGGCATTATAGGTAATGCACCTTCACAAAACTAAGGACAATTTATTTCTAGAGTTATAGAAAGCTTTAGGAGAGAAGCTAGATCCTCACTGGCATTCTTCTCGGATTGATCCTGATTTTCTCCTCTAGCAGCACAAGAAAACATGGACGTGTAGTATAAGAATTCAGACTTTGTAGAATGAAACATTAATGGCTTGTGTGAATACACAGATTATAATTGAAAGAATCAGTCACAAATAAACAGTGTTCTTCTTCATTGCTTCTGTGCATGAGCCAGTTCAGTTTAGTGGTTGAGGCACCAGACTAAAACTGGGAGATTGTGAGTTCTAGTCCCACCTTAGGCATGGTGACTTTGGGTCAGAATGTTATGTATGTGTGTGCCGCGTTGAATTTTTTTATAAAGAAGGTTAAGGACATAGGATAAGTCATTCAAAGAAATATAAGCTGGACAGAACTACCATCAATAAGACAGTTTTAAAACCAAACTCCATAAGGAACTAAAATGGTTTCAAAACCAGACCTGAAAAAGCCAAAGCACTAGATCTGCAACTAAAGTATGTTCAGTATCTGTTTCTCTTAACTCTCACCAAGGAGGTATACATTTTTTGAAAACACTTGACACAGTGACAAGGTAATCTCTCAGATTCAGTTTTAATGAACAACACTATCCTTTTCCCTACCAGGAAATACTGGGCTAAAACCTCTGATTGTGGACTAAAGAAACACTTGTTCTACTACATTTTTTGAGCTTGTTCCAGAGCATAGCAAAATAAGACAATACACAATGAAACCATAAGATAGTAAAGGTAAAATCCAGCCACATATTCTATAGGAAAGATTGTGATCACTCTCAAGTTTGATGCTATCACCGGGGTAAGATTCAAATTTTTAACAACCGGTTCTGTGGGCGTGGCTAGATGGATGTGGCTAGGTGGCATGGCTAGGTGGGCATGGCCATGTGACTGGGTGGGTGTGGCTTCTTTTTTGCAGCAAACCCTCCCCCCCATTTTTTTTGCCTCCTGGGCCTCAGGGAAGCCTCCTTGGGGCGGTGTTTGTGCTCCCAAAAGGCTTCACCGGGGCCCAGGAAAGCAAAAAAATGGAATCGGAGGGAGCTTGCACCCCCCACGCTCCATTTTTGGGCCTCCTGGGCCTCAGAGAAGCCTCTTGGGGGGCATTTTTGCTCCCAGGAAGTTTCCCTGGAACCCAGGAAGGAAAAAAATGGAGCCTGGGGGGGGGGCCACACAGCACCTCCCCCACGCTCTGTTTTTGGGCCTCCTAGGCCTCAGGAAAGCCTCCTGGGCAAAGCAATAAGACAGCAAGTGAGATACCAGCACAGCTGATTATCAGAACAGCTGATCGTCAGGAGGGAGAAAAAAAAAGAAATAAGGAGTGAAAGGGCAGGGGAGAATGCAGTCAGCGATGTCAGGCATGTGCACGTCGCATATGCACGATAAGGACTGACTGGGCAGGGAGGGGAGGGGCAGAGAGGGGCAGGGCCAGCCAGGGGCACAATTTGCTGGTTCTCCAAGCTGTGCAGAATTCAAACAACTTGTTCTATAGAACCGGTCCAAACTGGTAGAATCCCACCCCTGATTATCACATACAAAAAATGGAACATGACAAGGGAATGAGTAAATAAAAGGCACCACCATTACCTAATACTTAGATTATTATTTTTTCTTTTAATTGGGGTGTTATTTTACAGAATAGAAGGGGTTCCTGTAATGTAGAGATCCAGGCTGTATCTAAATTTGGGGAATAATGACTTAGTGGGTGAGGGAGACTTTAGGACAAAGGCTAATTCACTTGGAATGACTGTCAATGCAGCACCATCCTGATTTTATCTTCAGTATACTTCCATTTTTAGACTCTAAAGTATTGTCTCCCTTTGTGCTCAACAGTTATCCTGGGGCGAGTCTGTTGATCATAATCAGGCATATTTCCTATTGCAGCTGCTGCTTTTCTATGCAGTCTTGCACTCTTTTTCTTAAGTGTATGAAGTTATCTTTCTTTTTAATCTTGTCACATGTATGTAAACAAGGAGATGGGGGTTTTTTTCCTTAATGATTTGCTGATAAGCAGCAAAATACGCTTCATGCTTTAATATGCAGAGGGAGAAGGTAGTCATCATTTAGCTCCATGTTTCTTGCAGTTTCTATGTACAGGTGCTGACTGTTGTTTGGGCCAAACGTATTCTAAGGTGCCAAAAAGCCATTTAATTCCTCCTCTTGAATTCACACATATTCTCAATACACTTTAAACATAAAGAGCATAGAGATGGCTTTTTCCCAATTATCCTTTGATAGTTCAAAAAAGAACAGTGTTTGGAGAATGGACTTTACAATTTGGGTAACAAAATAGCTTCAAGTGGATATAAGAATGTGGAACTGACATGTTCCATGTTATGTTCAGTTCAAATAAGGTTTGTGTTCCCAGGTTGGGGAGCAATAATATCTGGACTGAGATACCAAGGCTTTTTGAAATAGAGAAGATAATTGTGTTATGAGTCTTAAAGATGAGAGATTCCTTTTTAAAAAATCCTCAGTTTCAAGGGGATTAGATAGATAACCTTTATTGTCATTTTTACAGTGGGCATACTGGCACACATTAAAAATGAAATTAAGAGTATCATCAACATGAAGTACTGATACCTCTATCTTTGAAAAACAAAGGTTTTCTGATCACCCTGTCAGAGGCTAAGTCCAACAATTAATATTCCTCTTGTGTGTTCTATGGGAAAGACTAAAATCTTTGTGGAAGGAGGTTTCCTACTGAAGGTTCACTAGACAAAACTAAACAGCTGAATAGTCTTCATGGTAACATCTCCTCATATCAAACCATAGGAGAGTAAAAACCTTATTTTGTCTTTACCAGGATGTCTGCACAGGCAAACTCAGAGCAACATCTCTTTCTTAGGTTTTGCTGGAGGAAGAACAGCAGATTCCGATTCCACTGGCTATAACAGGACTGAATATTCAATCAACCGCAAAGTGACCAGGGGAAGGCATCCAGAGTGGTTAGTATTGATGCAGGAATGGCTTTAGCAAGGCTTATTCTGTTTGGCTTATTTGGTAAATATTTGGCAATTTGGCTTATTTGGTAAATATTTGGCAATGAGGGCAGGTTTCTATATTCTGAATTATACTCTGAATGAAATAAACAGAATGGCTGTCAAACGGAGACACCTTACTATCTTATTTACAGCACTTTCTGAATGGCATTCTGATTACCGTAGGTCCATGGACTGCGCAGCAGAGCCAGAACTTCAAACACAGTTTTACAAATATAGATTGATGAAAAAACAAAAAATTAGAACAAAGTCAGAAGAATATAAGAAAACTCATGAGGGGTGAAAATCATCTTCTACTCTCAAATAAAAAACACAGATCAAATTTTATCATTGCTACAGCAATTATGAAAAAAAGAGAGAGAGAGAAAAACTGATGTTTCCACTCCAAACCCAAACTTCCATTCACTTAGCAATGTTACTGGGGTATAATTTCCATGATCCTTGAGCATAGGCCATGCTTGTTGGCCTTTTGTATGAGTCAAAGTCCAATACCTGAACAATGACAATTCAGTCAATATCTGAAGAATCAATATTGTTTCCAATTTATATGCAACATTTAAAAAAATGTTGATCGCAATAGCATATTCAATGGTGACTACATAAATAAGTCAAAAGTTATTACAATTTACTCCAATTAATTATTTGAATGTCCTACTAACTTCTGAGAGATTTATGCATAAGTAATTGAAACTTTTTTTTCTGCTGTTTACAAGGTTGGGAGAAGTAAATGTTTACTTTGCTTTCAATTCTAGAAATTTATTCTGATCCCCCTGAGATTTTAGCAATATTGGCATAGTGATTTTTTTTTAAATGTAACCAGTCACCTGAAAAATCAGAAAAGACATAATGCATTTAACGATCATTTTTCACTTATCTGCCTTTGTTACTTATATACCTGAGAGAAAAGGAAAAGAAGGGGAAAGGAGAAGAGGGACAGGATGTCAGCAAAAACTGTTTGTTGTATTTACATCCCACTATTCCTCCAAATAGCTCAAGGGTATGTATTCAGTCAGCTCTGTCCCATTTTACCCTCCGAGGTACTCTTTTATGTGGGTGACTCTTAAGAAATTTGCAATAGCTCCAAGGTCAGTAAAGTCAAATGTTTACTCCACTTCCTAATTCAGAAAGTAGGCTACACTTCAGAAATATCCTAAATTTATCTCTCTGTGTGCGTGTATGCGCATGTGTATGCATGCATGAATGAATTACAGAGAGAGCCTGAAGAATACATATATGTGTAGTCAGAATTACTATTTTTCTCCCCACAACAATCTATGGCTTTTGATTATCAGTTTTTCTCTACAGGTAATTCATCTGATTGATCTAATCCAGATCTTTTTTTCTTATACTTTATTCTTAATATTTAATATCTTTAATATTCTTATATATTTTCATTATATTTCTTATAATGTCTTTCCTATCACAACAGCCACATTTATTTACAGGTAATCCTCATTTAACAACTGGGAGTGGCAATTCAGTCATTAAGCAAAGTGAAAGTGCAACCATTCTTATGTTCTTACTGCAGGTTTCATTTGCTTTACAGACCTGCGAGGATCATAAATGCAGGTATTGGTTGCAGTTACTTTTCAATATTATCATAACTGTGAACAGTTGTTGTAGTGTATGAGGCAATCACTAAATGAGGGCTACCGTGCCTATATTTACTGTTTCTTTTTAGATAGTATAGTTTGTAAAGAGTGACTTGAAAAAAGAAAATTCTTTTAACAATCCTGATAAGCCATGCGAGATAATAGAAAGGTGAAATTTTATTGGAGATGAATTAGTTTATGACTATCCTATCCATAGCAATTGAGATTCCGGTTCAATTATGGTGGTGTGCAAATCAAACAAATGAAATAAATAACTGAACATAGAGGAACAAAATTAGTGAGTATTTAGTACTATACATTTGAAAAGGTTAAGATAAGCCATTCTGAAGTATGAGAAAAGCATTTTATTTCCAAATGTGAATAATAATGATATCCCTGTGGCAAATAAGATACTGAAAACACACATTAAAATAATTAATGTTGAATATTTAGTTTAATTCTAAACAAATAGACATGACAATATACAGCATAAGATACATAATATGTAAGGATCTAGGGTGTAAAATCACAAAGAAATGTAGCAGTTGATTAATTATACATTAACAGTGATAAATGATTTTAATAGGGTTAAAATACAATTTTAATTGCTGTTTCACAAACAATAACCCTCTTTTATAGCTTAATTTTGAAAAGCAATTAATTTTTATGTAAATGAAATTTGGGGAGAAATATGAGGTTACCAATCAAACTTATTTTTTCCAAGTGTCTTAAAGTATGGTTAGAATAAATTATGGTTAGTTCATCAAATTGTTTCCTTCCCAAAACATATCCCCCTCCAATACTTCTGGGGGATTTCATAAACAGGAGAAATAAGAAATTAACACATCAGAACTCCCTGTTCTTTAGAAGGACATCTCTGGATAACTTAGGCTGAGTTGAATTTTCATCTTGACCCAAAGATATATTTTAAAGACAGAATTTTATTTAGAAGTTAAGTCGCAAACTAAGGTAGTTGGAAGCGACTGGCATTACAGAACATATTCATAATCAGAAAGCCAACCACCCCTTCCTGATGCATGCCTTGTCTTTTTCAATTGAGGGTCACATCTAGTCAAGCCAGTAGTATGATAATGGCATCAGGAAAGGTCAGTCAAAGACAAGCTGTAGATCCCTCTCTGGCTGACCTTCGGAGCTTGTGACAAATTGCTATCAGTCAATGTCAGCTAATGACAGCAGCTCTTTGGCTAATCAATTGTTCTAGAAATGATCAAGAAAACTACTCACAGGAAAGCTCATTTTCACATCAATGACTATGAAGTATGAAAAGCTCATTTTTTTAGTTTTTAATAAGCTCATAAGTAAAGCAGTTACTTGGTAACAGAGGTCACCTTATTGAAAAGACAGCACCTTTGTCTGCCTTTTACGTATCTTTTTATTACCATACTACAGTAAAAAAATATGCATGCTATTACAGTGCCAGAGGGCTACATAATAAAGTAGGTAACACATCATACATTTTGAAATAAATATGACTATTTCTAAAGGTTCTCTGGATACAGGTTATTGATCTTTCCAAATATTCCAACTATTAAGCAATAGTTTTATTAAAGAGATATCCAACCTTTAACTCTAGAGATCAATTTGTGCAAGTGCTTACTGGTATATCACTGTTTATATTTTAGTTTAGCCGCCTATTCTTATTAGCTTAGTGTGAAACATGTTCACATTTGAAGAAGCAATAACAGAAAATTGCAGTCATGAGTTTTAACTTTTCCTTTGAAATCATACTTTTTCTATCTTACAATACAAAACTGTTTGATTTGGCTTCTATACTATATAGAATATTCCCTACAGTACTCCCTAGCTATAGTTGATATTCTCTAACAAACTAAGCTCTACTTAACAAAGTCCTTCCTATATTACCTGTATGAACACACTGAACAAAAACTTATTTTTAGCCATCATTTTAAAGACCTATACTTTTAATTTGCATTCACACATTAAATAATTACGTGAATAACAATGCTGTTTTGATGTACTCTAAGGACTTGACAACTGTAGCCACAATTATGTTTTGCTCTCTTTGAAGAGTAGGAAGTCAAAATGCATTTTAGGGCATCACATTACAGGAGTCTCTTGAGAAACAGATGTGTGGGAACAAATAACATATAATTCAAACTCTTGGATTTACAGAGTAGGAGCAACAAGGAGGGACTTTAAATACAAGCTTTATCTATGTACTTTAAAATGTTACCTGAAAAATTAAAAGAAAAATATTTAGGGAAAATTACAGAATGATGGCAGTTTCAGATTACATACTAAATAGTGAACTGCCATGGCGTTGCTCAAATTAAAATATCTTAACCACTCTCAAGTTGTCCATATAGGAGCAAACTATAAAAGAGTGAAAGAACACTTAAGCTGTGCCATAATTGGAAGTATGTGAAAAATGAAGTGTCAGTTCGGTCAATAAAGGGCAAAGGTCAAGGGGAACTGCTGCCCAAACTCTGTGCAAAATGTGCTCATTAAGACATCCAATCAGAGAGCTCTTTCCCACCTATCCCATTAGTCATCAGATATCTGACTGCTTCAGATGTCTGGGTCTGTGCTGTTATTACTTTTCTTCTTCATGTAAAAAGGCGAGCTGATGTATAAATCGTTGCTCAGTCATCTGGAACATAATGTGTGCCCCTCCCTTTCCAGTTCATCTAGCTCTGTCTGCTAGCTTTGCAACCTCCAAACAACTGCCTTGAAATTCTCTTCAATAATAAATGGAATTGCCTTTTGCCAATAGGTTGCCTGAACACTTCTACAAAAGCCAAGAAAACACTGCCAGTTCTGATGCTTTTTCTCTTAAAAAAACACATTCATTTCCTTTTGCTTTAAAGAACAATGTTGCATTATCAAGATCTGAGTCATGGACACTAGTAGCCCAACTGGGGAGGGAGGGAAGGGGTTTAGGCATAGAATATAAATAAATATGGAATATTTATTTATTAAATTTATTTGCTGCCCATCTCGTTTGGAAGCGACTCTGAGTGTCTTACAATATTATATAAATATATAGAATATACATAAATAAGAAATAATTTTAATGCCCAAACAAGAATTTGATCCAATTAAACACAGGGATTTATTTAAGCTATATATTTAAGGCATGGCATTGAATTTGCACTGAGAACTTTTACTCAACTGTATTTGAAACCAAGAAGCAAAACAAACAAGCTGAAATTCCTTGAAAACTTTCAAGTAGGGGGGCTTTTTATCAGATATGTCTGATTTACCAGTTGCGGCCCTTTCTGGATCTGGGCGCACTTCGCACAGTCATGTCCGCCCTCGTTATTTCCCGCCTGGATTATTGCAATGCTCTCTACATGGGGCTCCCCTTGAAGAGTCTCCGGAGGTTACAGTTGGTCCAGAATGCAGCCGCGCGGGTGATTGTGGGTGCCCCTCGGAGCTCCCACGTTACACCGCTTCTCCGCAGGCTGCACTGGCTTCCTGTGGCCTACCAGATTCGATTCAAGGTGGTACTGATGGTATTTAAAGTGCTCCATGGCTCGGGACCTGGGTACTTACGGGATCGCCTACTGCCATCGTCAACCTCCCGCCGCCCAGTACGCTCCCACAGGGTTGCCCTACTTGGGGTACCGCCGCCTGGCCGCTGTCGGCTGACGGCCCCGAGAGTTCGGGCTTTCTCTGTGGGAGCTCCCTCCCTATGGAATGATCTCCCCCCGGAGATACAGGCTATGACGGATATTCTGACCTTCCGGCGCGCAGTGAAAACCCTATTTTTTAAACAGACTGGCCTGGCCCAGTAACTGTGTTTTTGGTTTTAATTAATTTTAATTGGGGTTTTATTAGCTTTTAATTTTTAATTGAATCTTGAACAGACAGCCGGATCTAATTATTTAATCTATTTTTAATTGTATTTATTATATATTTATTGTATGTTTTTTTAGTAGGCTGTACACCGCCCCGAGTCCCTTTTTGGGAGAGGGAGCGGTATAAAAGTTTGATTAAATAAATAAATAAAGAAGCAAAGCAAGGAAAAACAGTATTCTTACTCATTCATTCTAAAATTTTCCCCTACGTAAGGACAGACCTAAAACAGCAACTAAGCTGAATCAGGAACTCCCCTCTGACTGTGTCAGGTTTCTTTGGATTGAACTCTAAAAAATAATTGGGGTGACTATCGTTCAAAAGCAATACTTCTCAAGTGAAAACAGATTTCCTAATGCTCAATATGTAAAGAGTTGCAACCTTAAGTAGAGTGCTCATAACAGTTTTGGGTATTGGTCCATGTGTTTTGGCTTTGAGGAATTATATGAGGAAGAGAGTCTCTGGGCTGTTTTGGCCTTGAAACCCTTGTGGAGCATTTACCCTGGACTTAAACCCTGATGCCATCACAGATTATGTTCCTTTGTGACTTGTGAAGTTCATTCCTGAATACAAAACAAGGTTCCTGAATACAAGAACAAAGATCTGAAAGGATAGGAGAAGATTTAAAGAGATTCGTCTCTTCCAAGGCCTGTTCTCCCTTTTGAGTTTTTTTTTAAACATTAGTTGGGTAAAAAAAAATTTTTTTTTTTTAAAAAGGCCTTTGAGGAGAAATTTTAAACCTGAAGGTGGATGTTTATGTGATCATATATCTCCTCCTTTCCTTTCCTCTGTATCTTTATGCCACACCTCATTCTATTCCAAAAAGTCCCCTTCTGGATCCAAACCAGATTTCTAAAATTGCATATTATTTCTTCCATCATCATCGTCGTCATCATCATCATCATTATCATCATCATCATCAATCTCCAGCTTATTAAAAGTCAAAGTTACAAAATGCCAAACATTTTTCTCTAAAACCAACCAGTGTAATTTATGCATGAAGGAAAATCTTTCTTTCTCCATAGTGACTAGGCAAATAATGGAGCTCTGCTCCACCATACAGGAAAAAAAAAATACATAAAGAATAACGCAGATTACTCCCCAATCACTCTATCAGATCTTTTGCAGCAAAGTCCCCTTCCATAAAGTTTGCTTCCTACATAGTATTCTACCATAGCACCAATCATCACAATTAAGCTTACCCAATTGTGTTGGTTTTTTAAATAATATTCTCATTTTTATTTTTAAATACTAGAGAATATTCAGATTTGCTTTGGAAAGCTAGACTTCTTTAACAAGGATTCTGCAGAGATTCTGACTCTGATTCTGTAGCTCATTACATCTTGCTCTTTGTAGCATGCACCTAGTCACTGAATACCTTATTAAGATACCAGAAATAGCCAAGAAAATAAAGAAGTGGGTGTGCACAGTATTATCCAATGTACAATATAATTAGAAGTATCATTATACATCATTCTGAGTACAGCAAAACCTTTGTCAATTATCTTCTCTCAGCCCAGACTACATCACAGAATTGTTGCTACAGGGGTATTTTTCTATATTTCTCCTTGCACTCCAAGCCAAATGGTAAGATATGAATGCAAATATAATAGAGGGGCAGGGGAAAGCATTTAGAGTGAGTGAGTGAGTGAGTGAATATAAAAATCCAATGCATCCTTTGCCTTAACTGGGACCACAAAAGTTATCTTCCTCTTTTCCTCATTAAAAACATTGGAGCATACACACCTATTATATTGACTGCTACTAGCAATAAATGGAATGAAGCTGCAATCTGGAAAGTTACTCAAGGAAGGAAGTTTTTCAAATGAAACTGATTTATTTGTATAAATGCAATCAGCATTTTAAAAATATTTTTAAAAGAAAATAAATTCATTTTAGATCTAGGGATTCTTTTTATGGGTACTCCAATGATCCATATTGATCTTCTTGATCAAGTTAGATTCAAGAAACTTCAACCATTAATGGCAAGCCTATTCAGTTGAACATGACAGTAGGAAATGAAATACTAATAAGAAAAATTAAATAATAATAAAAAAGTTGCTGGAGCTGCAGCATGCATTAGGGCATCTGCATAAAACCAATTCAAGCAAGTGGGTATCAAATGTGCAGAAAGGGTTACACATGGATTTTTCTTTTGTACTGATACTTTGAAAGCCCTCACTAAAAGCAGTATTATTCACACATTAAATCATTTAAGTATTTTTAGCAGCAAAAGTAAGCACAGAGACTTTGTACTGCACTCTTAAAGAAGAGTTCACTTCATAAAGATAAATTATGCAACAAGAAATTTAATGTTACAATTGGGATGAATTTGAAAAATGTGCCAATTTAGCAGCAACACATATATGAAGAAATACTTAAAAGAAAAAAAAAGGCCCCTTAAATTTATGTTGCATATCATTTTCCAGTAAAGTCAGAGGTCGGGAGGTTACCCGTTTCTGCTTCAACTCTTCAACAATTTGCCCATTCTGGGGCCCAGTTTTTACTAGGTTTCACTTGTGATTAAGTCAGCATCTTTTTTTAAAAAAATAAATAAATAAAAAATAAATACTTAAAATTCCATATAAAGATATATGGCCTGAACAGATGTAGACTTGCATTTGAACAAAAAATAGAAGACTATCTCAGTTTAAAGCTTATTTTTACTGAACATAAAACTTTGCTATTGTAGCAAA